>UESW01004927.1:136647-174972 GCA_900491605.1 Calamus simplicifolius | reverse complement strand
CAATATATCACAGAATACCTCGTTGAATAGGTAATTTGGATTTTTAATCCATCTGTGACCGAATAGACCTATGATCCATTTTAGCTTTGATTACACAATTAATGAGAGCATTAATCTTACATGCAATAAATTAGATCAATGACGAAACCATGGCTCTGATACCATTTGTAGGAAGAAATAAACTCCGAGGCATGCATATTTTTAAAATTTGATAACTATTATCAATGCGGAAACTAAAAGATTACATATTAATCTATCTAATATGCATCAAGATCATATCTTTGCCTTATATATAGGATTGCTTGATCTAAAATATGCATATAAATAAAATCATTAAGATCATATCTTGATCCTCAAGGTAAGAAGTAGTACTTCTTGCCTTGAATCATGGCTTAAGATCTAGGGATCATATCACTTACCTTAAAGGCAGTTGGTAAATCCTTTTATGCTCTACAGCCGTTCAATCACCAGGCCTCTAGTATCGTCCATGCGAAGCCCCGAATGATTGGATTTCTGGGAGTGCTAGCTCGCGAAAAAATAACTTTGCTGATCTAGAATCCTCCCACTTGAATCTTCCTCCAAGATCCACCATGCTTCCGCTAACACCAGAATCACCAGGATTTTCTATTCTAACCTTTTAGAATTTCAATCCATGACATATCATGTGTTGTTGTTCTGTGTAATCTGGGAAGGGATGTCCTCTATTTATAGTCTCATTTTAGCCAGCCCATTGAATTCTAACATTTAGAATTTTGCCGTTCGGTAAAAAGCAAAGAGACGCTGAACCAAAGAGGCGCGGCGTTTGGTTAATTCGGACGTTCGGTGAAAACCAAAGAGTCGCAATGTTTGGCTAATTCCAACGTTCAGTAAAAACCAAAGAGTCGCAGTGTTTGGCTAATTCAAAGAGGTACATGAATTCTAACACTTAGAATTCCAATGGGAGAAGATTAATGTCATGCATTAAATTCTATATGAGAATTTAATCTCTCATGAGATGAGATTTCAGCCATCTTATCATGTGAGATCCTTATGCAAGAGGTTTGGGTTCAGGTGATGGTTTAATCTGATATGAATTTATTGGACTGAACCCACATAAATCATGGTCCTAGCCCAAATCAAATTTGGCTAGTCCTAAATCTATTTAAATCCAAATCAAGTCTAATTTCAAATCAATATTGGAAATTGACTAGTCCTTCTAATAGACTTAAACCAAATTGAATCTTATTCACTTGTACTTAACCCAATTGAGATAATTCAATCAATCAAGTTGATTAATTAAATCATATATGATTCTCAATCGTTGATCAGTAAATAGATCATCCTAGGAAACTTTTATACGTGTGACTCTCTAGGTTCGAATCTAAGCCGGTAGCATAGAAATAACTTTCTATACTAATCGATGTGCCCATCTAGCAATGGAACTCGACCTCCGGATAGGTCGAAGAATTACCGAGCAAACTCCAAGAACCCTAAGAAACGTTACCGTATAATTCATCCTCTTGACCACAAATGCTAAGGATGGCTTAAGAGCATGTCAACTATAAACATCAAATCCATAAAGTGATTTCAATTTTAGTGATCATGTGACTTTTACATGAAGTGTCTTGGCCAAGGTCTTGCTAAATTGAAATACAAGCATTTCTCCTTTTAACGGGATAGATCAAATTCCATCTTGATCCACAACTTACTACCATAAGTACTTGACTACACCCAGTAACCTTTCGTAGCTGGATTAGAAATCCAGGTGGTCCGGCACCTAAGTACAATGAGTTGCTTGTAAGTCACTAATTGTGATCTTTAGGTCTGAAGGATACTTATACCTATATCTTCTTGGATTAACTCTTGACAGCAGAGTATTCAGAAATGAGTCACGTTCGGTGAAATGTACTCCTACACTTTCACCTGTATGTCATACCAGTGTCTCTACACTCCTTGGTTAAGAGGACAACCAACAAATATGATATACAACATCCTATAATTGATAGTACTATGGCCCTGTCATAGTATATCATTTGGTCGCAAACTCTTTTGAGGACCTTCAAAGATAAATCCTCCTTTATCATGAAGGAAGATCCTGAGGGCTTCATTACCATTAGGAGTTTTAAGAACATGTTCTTGTAATGAATAAACTGCCAAATAACTTTATTAATATATCAATTTATATACAATTTACATTAGCACAATCATCAAATGATTGGCTTTAGGATACAATTCCCAACATTAACAACTTGCCAGTGTTTTTCTCCTGGATCATATTGGTATATGCTCACTACTCCTAGTGAGTATGCCACATCTGGTTGTGTACATGTCATGGTGTACATAATCGATCCCACTGCCAAAGCATATGGAATTTGACTCATACGTTCTCTTTTATTAGGAGTTATCGGACAATCCTTCTTAGAAAGATGAATTCCATGGCCTATCGGAAGATAGCCTTTCTTGGAATTCTCCATGCTAAACCTCTTTAGCACGGTGTCAATGTACGTAGATTGGGATAAACCAAGCATCCTCTTAGATCTATCTCTATAGATCTTCATCCCTAGGATGTATGATGCTTCTCCCAGATCTTTCATGGAGAATTATGATGATAACCATGTCTTTATTCCTTATAATGCAGGGACATCATTTCCGATTAAGAGAATATCATCCACATATAATACAAGAAATACAATAACGGAACCGTTAGCCCATTTATAAATGCAAGGTTCTTCTTTATTTTTAACAAAGCCATAAGATTTGATCACATTATCAAATCATATGTTCCAACTCCTAGATGCTTGCTTAAGTCCATAAATGGACTTCTGTAGCCTGCACACTTTAGACTCGTCTTCAGATATAAAACCTTCAGGCTGTATCATATACACATGTTTATCTAAATTACCATTTAGAAAAGCAGTTTTAACATCCATCTTCCAAATCTCATAATCTAAGTGTGCTGCTATAGCTAGTATAATCCGAATGGATTTCAGTATTGCCACAGGAGAAAACGACTCGTCATAGTCAATACCATAATGTTGATGATACCCCTTGGCAACCAGACGTGCTTTGTAGGTCTCTACCTTTCTATCTGCGCCTTTTTTCCTCTTGAAAACCCACTTACACCCTATGGGTTTTATCCCTTTGAGTGGGTCAACTAATGTCCATACATTATTTTCCTTCATGGAATCAAGTTTGGATTTTATGGCTTCAAGCCATTTATCAGAGTCAGTCCTTTGCATAGCATCCATATAGGAGATCAGATCCTCGTTGTTCTCATCGAGCTCAATAGGATCCTCGTTCTGGACCAAGAAACCTAAGTATCTGACCGGTTGATGTGGTACTCTATCAGATCACCTTAATGGTGCATCTAAAATGGGTTTTGAGTTTGATCTAATCAACTCAGATTCTAAGAGTTCAATGGTTTATGTTGTTCCTTCTACTTGATGAACTTCCTCAAGTTCAATATTAAAGCCATTTGTTCCTTCCCTAAGGAACTCCTTTTCAAGAAAAACTACTCTATTACTATTGAACAACTTTTGTTCTTCAGTATTTTAGAAGTAATATCCTTTGGTTTCTTTTGGATAGCCGATAAAAAAATATTTGTCAGATTTGGGTTCAAGTTTGTCTGATTTTGCATGTTTCACATAAGCCGGACACCCCAAACTCTCAGATAGGTGATAACCGGTTTATATCCATACCACATCTCATATGGAGTTTTAGAAATAACTTACTTGGAACCTTATTGAGAATATGACAAGCTGATTCTAATGTATATCCCCAAAATGATATTGGCAAGCTTGCAAAACCCATCATGGACCGAACCATGTCTAACAGGGTTTGATTCCTTCTTTCTGACACACCGTTATGCTGCGGTGTTCCTGGAGGAGTTCATTGGGAGAGAATCCATTCTCCCTTAAATATGTCACAAAGTCATTTGAAAGGTATTTGCCTCCTCGATCTGATCGAAGGGTCTTAATACATTTTTCTGTTTGTTTTTCTACTTCTTTATGATATAGTTTGAACATTTCAAACGACTCAGATTTATGTCTCATAAGATAGACATAACCGAACTTAGAAAGGTCATTTGTAAAAGTAATAAAGTAGTAATATCACCTTTGGCACAAGTGCTCATTGGTCCACATACATTAGTATGTACTAGACCCAATAGCTCTTTAGCTCTTTCACCTTTTTCAGTAAAAGATGACTTGGTTATTTTACCAAGAAGACATGATTTACATGTAGTTAATGATTCACAAACATCAACTCGAAGAATGCCCTCTGAGTTAACCTGTTCTTGTTGATAGACCCAGCCGATGGTGCCAAAGATAAATATCTGTGACATCAGTTATTCTAGGGCGCTTACTTGATTTGTACACTATATTCACAGACTGTGATAATATATAAATGCCATTAGATAAATGCCTAGTCATTACAGTGACTCCATTCATAATGATATTCAAAGTAACATCCTTTATTAAAATTACATAATGACTTTTGGCCAGAAGGCCTACAGAAATTATGTTCAACAATAACATTGGGCAAAAATGACAATCATTTAGTACAATGACATTTCTATGGAAAACTATTTCAAGAACTCCTAATGCCAGAACTGGAACTAATCTTCCATCGCCGACATTAAGGAATCTTTCATTGTCCTCAAATCTTCTAGTGACCTGTAGTTCCTGCAATGAATTGCAAATGTTAAAAGGACTCCCGGTATCTAATACCCAGTCTGATTATCATATACAGAAAAATTACAAGGTTTTATCATATAAATACCTTGTTGAGCAATATCTTGCTCCTTTTTCTTCTTTGGCCTGTTTGGATCAAGTGTGACAATGTAAAGAGGACAGTTCCTCTTTCAGTGCCCTTACATCTTGCAATGAAAGTATTCAGCTTGACTTTTATCAACTTTCTTCTTCTGCATCTGACCCCTTATAGATGTCCTAGCATGTTGCACCTTTTTCTTATTCTTTTTCTTCTTTCCTTTCCCAAAGAGTTGACGCCCTACCTTAGATCCTTCAACCACATTAACCAAACCCTTAGAGAGCTGGTTGTCCTTCTCAAAGTTCTATAACAACCCTAACAAACCGTGGTAGTTGACTACAGGCTTTGTCATTCGATAATGAGTAAGGAAAGGTCGGAAGGATATAGGCAAGGAATTCAGAATCACATCCTTTCCCAACTGTTCATGTAGGGGAAAGCCGAGTTTCCTTAGGATTTCTATCTTCTCGATCATATACAATACATGATCAGTGACAGGAGCTCCATCCCTCATTCGAGCATTAAAAATAGCACAACTAGTCTCATACCTTTCAATGTCGTCGGGTGTGCCGAAAGATTCATTCAACGCTTGAATGATTTCTTCCGGCTGAGCATTCTCGAACTGGCGATCGAATTCATCGTTCATTGCTGCTAGCATGATGCAACGCACGCTAGTTCTATCACTGAGCCACTTCTGATAAGTTTCTTTCTCAGAACTTTGGGTGTTTGCATCAGGTATCTTTGGTGCAGGATTATTCAGAATATATAGAATCCTCTCATGCTCAAGGAAGATCTTAAGTTTTCTAAACCAGCTATTGAAATTTAAACCATTCAACTTGTCACTATCCAATAGGGACCTTAATGATAAATTAGTGGCCATTTTCTGCATAAGGAAAAACTAAAGTTTAGTAGTATATAAATTGATTCAGTCTAAAGACTTGAACTTTAGTCTAAAGATTCTCCCACTATTTTGTTCAAATTGGCAGCCTCTACACTCCAATTCAAAGAATTATTCTTAATTTTTTAGTGGGCACTAAGATCTACATAGACTACATACAGGCCCAAGTGAAGCTTGGCCAACCCATATGCATCTAAGAGTAGGTTCAAAACCAATTGTTTCCCAAAATAATTCTTAGTGTTCAGTTTTGCCCCATGTTCCTCTTCAGCAGGCATGGAGTGCCTCCACTGAAAGTTCTGGTTAGGTCCAACCATTAAATGATATAATCAGTGTAACCTATCAATAGACAACCAAGCCCGAGTGAAGCTCGGCCCACCTGACTATCTATTTAATAGTTACGCTGACTTATCATATAATGAATGATAATTCTGATGGTTGACAAGCACCAGGCATGGAGTGCCTCCAATGATTATCAAGACATCAAACTAATTATCACCCACCTTAATGGGAGGCTATGATCTAGTTATCATATAACTATTTCATTTTAAGGACCTAATAATTTTAGAGGATTTAATAATCTGAAGACAAATTGATAATCAAGTTCTCCCACTGAATCGATGAAGTCAGTAGAATGAGACAAGATTAAGTCAGGTTAAGTGGCACCTAAATCAGTCAGACTGATTTTCTTACAGGCATGGATCAACCCGAATCAGGTAAATGATCTGAATCATAAATGGTTTACCATATTGATCAGGTAAGTGAGATCGATGGGAGGGATATGCCATTAACTCGTTAAAGACGCATCAATACGAGTAGCTCCTAATTAAAAACCATTTGATCGTTGATCCTAGAGCAACTTGCCAACTCACCTTGACATCATATGGTTAACCAATTTTGATTTGACCATCTAAGAGATTCATGCTCAACCACGGAGCCTAATCTACATCCATTTGGTTTAATAAAAAACATGGACATGATCAACTACAACTATTGTTTGATTTAGAGCATCCTTAACCTAATCTAATTAATTTAGATTTGATCAAATACTCTTATAGTCCATTTGATTTAAACCTTAGGGTCTAACCCTTTATGGACCTAATTTAGCTAACCCAAAAGATTAAATATATTTTATGTCATATATTTCGAATCATGCATCAGTTGAATTATTTAACTACTCATAATTTCTTTATTTAGATCATATCTAAAAAGATTATAAATAAATATTTGACATTCAAATAAGACTCTCATAAATATTTGTATGTTTCATAACATAGACATCATGCCATCATATCTCATATCTATGTTTTTATACTAAACATGCAAATATCATGCTTTTATACAACATCAATATGTATCAAATATAAAACATCTTTTGAGAGTGTGTAATCTGTTTTGATGTCAAATATCAATTTAAATTATCTTTTAACTAAGCATCAATAATAAAAGAACATTAACGTCATGGCACTATGTCACAGAATACCTCGTTGAATGGGTAATTTGGATTTTTAATCCATCTGTAACCGAATAGCCTGGTGATCCATTTTAGCTTTGATTACAAAATTAATAAGAGCATTAATTTACATGCAATAAATTAGATCAAGATGAAACCAAGGCTCTGATACCATTTGAAGGGAGAAACAATCTCCGAGGCATGCATATTTTAAAATTTAATAACAACTATAATGCAGAAACTTAAAGATTACATATTAATCTATCTAACATGCATCAAGATCATATCTTTGCCTTATATATTGGATCATTTGATCTAAAATATGCATATAAATAAAAACATCAAGATCATATCTTGATCTTCAAGATGAGAAGTCATACTACTTATCTTGAAGTCTCTAGGGATCAAATCACTTACCTTAAGAACAGTAGGTAAATCCTTATTGCTCTGCAGCCGTTCAATCGTCCAGCCTCTAGTATCGTCCATGCAAGCCCCGAATGATCTGATTACCGGGAGTACTAGCTCGCGGAAAAATAACTTTGCTGATCTTGAATCCTCCCACTTGAATCTTCTTCCAAGATCCACCAAACTTTCGCTGACACCAGAATTACACCAGGATTTTTTATTCTAACTCTTTAGAAATTCAATCCATAACATTTCGTTGTTGTAATCTGGTGAGGGATGTCCTCTAATTTATAGTCTCATTTTAGCCGTTAGCCCATTGAATTCTAACACTTAGAATTCTGCCGTTCGGTGAAAATCAAAGAGATATAGTGTTTGGTTAATTCCAACATTCGGTGAAAACCAAAGAGACGTAGCGTTTGGTTAATTCTGACGTTCGGTAAAAATGAAAGAGATGTGAATTCTAACACTTAGAATTCCATCGCCTGGTTGATTCAAAGAGGCACATGTATTCCATATAAATTCTAATACTTTAGAATTTCAATGGAATTGTTTAGAGAAGATTAATGTTATACATTAAATTCTACATGTGAATTTAATCTCTCAGATTTTAGTTATCTCATTATGTGAGATACTTATGCGAGAGGTTTGGGTTTAGGTTTTGGTTTAAGCTGATTTGAATTTATTGGATTGAACCTACATAGATCATAGTCCTAGCCTAAATCAAATTTGGCTAGTCCTGAATCTATTTAAATCCAAATCAAGTCTAATTTCAAATCAATATTTGAAATTGATTTGTCCTTCTAATAGACTTAAACCAAATTAAATCTTATTCACTTGTACTTAACCCAATTGAGATAATTCAATCAATCAAATTGATTAATTAAATCATATACGATTCTAAATCGTTGATCAGCAAATAGATCATCCTAGGAAACTTCTATGCGTGTAACTCTCTAGGTTCGAACCTAAGCCGATAGCATAGGAACAACTTTCTATACTAATCGATGTGCCCATCTAGCAATGAAACCCGACGTCCGGATAGGTCGAAGAGTTGCTGAGCAAACTCTAAGAACCCTAAGAAATAGTTACCGTATAATTCATCCTTTTGACCACAAATGCTAAGAATGGCTTAAGAGCCTATCAACTCTAAACAACAAATCCATAAAGTGATTTTAACTTTAGTGATCATGTGACCTTCACATGAAGTGCCTTAGCCAAGGTCTTGCTAAATTGAAATACAAGCATTTCTCCTTTTAACGGGATAGGTCAAATTTCATCTTGATCCATAACTGACTACTATAAGTACTTGACTGCACCCAGTAACCTTTCGTAGCTGGATTAGAAATCCAGGTGGTCCGGCACCTAAGTATAATGAGTTGCTTGCAAGTCACTGGTTGCGATCTTCAAGTCTGAAGGATACTTATACCTATATCTTCTCGAATTAACTCTTGACAGCAGAGTATCCAGAAATGAGTCACGTTCGGAGAAATGTACTCCTACACTTTCATCTGTATGTCATACCAGTATCTCTACACTCCTTGGTTAAGAGGACAACCAATAAATATGATATACAACGTCCTATAATTGATAGTACTATGGCCCTTTCATAGTATATCATTTGGTCACGAACTCTTTTAAGGACCTTCAAAGATAAATCCTCCTTTATCATGAAGGAAGATCCTAAGGGCTTCATTACTATTAGGAGTTTTAAGAAGATGTTCTTGTAATAAATAAACTACCAAATAACTTTTATTAATATATCAATTTATATGTAATTTACATTAGCACAATCATCAAATGATTGGCTTTAGGATACAATTTCCAACAATATTATTTTGAAAATAAAATGTTATAATTATATGAATATGTGCATATGTTAGGTTAACCTAAAGAATTTTATGGTTAACATTTTCATAAGAAATGAACATAAGTTCTAAATAAAAAAATGTTACCCGCGGTCCACTATGATGTGATTATGTGATATGATTTCTGATACCGGGATCCACCTTCATAAGGGATATATGTGGAGGATACACCATATATGTGGTGTTTTATTCTGGCCCTCACCCATAGGGATTATATGTGGTGTTCTATGCTGGTTCTGTCACAGGAATACATGTGGACAGATTGTGACAATGGTGTATTTGCAATAAGATAAAATGCAATATGATGATTTGCAAACTTAGAACTAAAATTTTGAATCATAATATACATTATGATTTCAATGAATTTTAAGAATATAAGTAACATCAGATAGTAAGATGATATGAAAGTTTTGACATATGAAGGTAAGTAAATCAAGACATGTTATATTTTTAAAGTTATATGATATGTTTTATATTAGGTTTACTTATTGAGTGTAAACTCATTGAACTCTTGTTGATATTTTTTAGGTCAGAGAAGTAAAGAGGGACATGGGTAGATTAAAGCTCATGTCAGCCTAACTAGATAAATTTATGTTTTCTTGTATTCTGGACACCATCTTATTTGGAATTTGTAATAAGAATATTAATACTTTTGATGGCATAATAGTTAATTGACTTTTGATTTGATAATTACTTCTGTTACTAAAGGCCTTGCATGTTTAGCATGCGGCGAGTTGCCACCTTCTGGATTCACTCTTGGATCCGAGGCATAACAATTATAATGGTATCAGAGCCATGCACCAGTCAAAAGTGCAGAGCTAAGTGCCATGCAGGACAAAGTGCTATATCCATGGGATGAGAGCCACCTCTTGAACCTATGGGGGCCACCTTTAGAATCCTACCTGATGGTTGTAATCTTGTGCCTCTGATGACGAGGACGTTGCCTCTGTAAGGAAGGTAGATTGTCATACCCGCCTATTTAGCCCCACATTAAAAAAGTAAGAAAAGATGGAATGGTTTATAACCAATTAAGAAAGATGGACAAGTACCAATCGGATCCTTTTTGGGATGTGATGGCCCAGGTTGGTGTGGACCTTGTCCGTCTTGCTTGCTTATAACGAAATAAATTTTTGGGCCTGGATCGTTACAGTAAAACTTTAAAATACTTATATTATGATGGATATGTGGTAAAACTTTAAAAGATAAATTTAAAAATAAACATATACGAGAAATGATAGGAGTAGTCCTAATTAAAGATAAAATGAGAAAAAATCAATTATGATAGCTTGGACATATACAACGAAGACCTTTAGATACTTTAGTTAGAAAGAGTGATCTTTTTAATAATTCATGATAAGGATAGAGGTAGAGGTAGACTTAAACTAATATGGACAGAAATATTTAAAAAATATATAACTATTTGCAATTTGAATGTCGACTTACTTCTGAATAAAGTAGAGTGGAGGAAGTATATTCATGTAGTCTATCCCATGTAGTTGAGAAAAGGTTTAGATAGATTGAGTTGAGTTAAGTTTGAGTAGGAGATGGGGTCTTAGTTCATTTGGCCTGTTGCTGGGGTTTGCTGCCCCTTCTTGAGTAGTCCATGCTAGCCTGTGAGTTGAACTATCAAAATGATCCTTTTTGAGCAATTTCTTATATGATGATGTTCTCTTGTAATGTTTCCAACCCTATTTTGTAGAAGATTGACGGGAAAAAATGGATCATATTTAATGTAAAAGTAGCCTAGGTTGACTTAGATACGTTGAGGTAGCTAGCATAAAGTGACGTTTTTTTTTTTTTTAAAAAAAGTAAAAGAAGAGCTTTAGAGGGTGACTTAGCTACGTTTCGAGCATATGCAAATAAAGTATAACATAAATAATTTGAAGAACATTCTACCAAAACATGATCGACCTTTTTAGTTGATAGATACGTCATGGTTTAACCAAAAATAAATTATAACATTAATATAAAACGATAGTAATATAATCTTAATCTTAAATTAGTTAGAATTAGCTATATTAATCCTTTTTTCGTTATGCTCAGATAATCTATTCATACCCTTTTTCGATCTCAATAAAAGCATAGGCCAATCTTTTTAAAGAATTATAAATTAATTATATTATTATTAATGTATGAGTTAGGATAAATAATTTTTGACTTGACAATTAAAATGGCAAGAGTAAAAACTTACCCTATTTCTATATCTGACTTTCTATATCCCATCCTATCTCTCCTTTTGTCCCATCAATGCAATAAATTTAGTCTTCTATTTCTGTCCCTATTGGTACTCTTATTTTTAAAAAAAAAGAAATATCTTTAAACATGAAAAGTAGAGATAGTTCCAAGACAAGAAGTATATATAAATTAGAGATCATAAAGTTTTAAATTTTTTTAAAACCTATCTTGAACCAAGTCAAAGCTTAAAGGCTCAATTCCAACCATAGCAGATCAGTGGATCCTGATTGGTTAAGGATAAAAGTATCATTCCTGTTTGACAATCAAATATTTTGGATTCCTGAATGATGCACCTTTAAGAATTTAGACATCAATAACCGTAATACAAAAGGGTTCCTCTCCTTCCGATTAAGAAGTATGCATTGTTATTATATATCATCATGATCAAGACCTTTTTTTTTTTTACAAGCAAGCGATCACATTATTCTGACATGAGTCGAGCTCGAAAGATTAGAGTATATAATTTGCTATAAAATAACAGGATAAGGGTCATCAAAATGCTATCCTCACTGATCAGACTGACGGACTATAACAGAAGCAACTCAATCAGCCACGCGTTGACTTTTCGATAAACATGTCGAATCAGTGGCGTACAAGTAGATCGGAGAGAAGCCCATTAAGAAATTATGGGGAAGCAAAAATCCACATCCTGTCTAATCCAGCAGACAACCGTAAGAAAATCTTCCTTTATAATCAATCGGTGAGAGCCCAAATGATGGATAACATAGGTAATGCTAGTTCAAGCAGCTTGAAGCTCAATCATAAGGATCGAAATATCGAGTGAGTCATATTCACCTATCGCGAGCAACACTTTCTCTAGTCCTCTAATAATAAATTCGAATTCAGCAAGTCAATCTGAGATAGAATCATCAAAGTTTACTTTATCATAACATGACCAAGACCTTTGCCGAAGCAGTGAAAGTATGCATATTTGCAATTTTGGTGTGTATAAGAATCCTAGTTTAATGTAAGCGTATAACGTTGTGAATACTAGAGTATAGTGTGAATTGAAGTACACGTTGCAGGGTTATTTGAGACACGTATGGTATAAGCAGTTGCAAGTTAATCCGTTTTCAGAAATGCTTTGGTGACGCAGAAATCTCAAACCGGAAAATTACAACCATCACTGCAACTTTTCCGTTGGGTCCACTCGCTGCCACTTATTGTAGCCAAGGGAACAATGATGTGTGGCCTTTTTGCTGCGAAGATTGCTCCATAATGCTAGCACCACTTGTGTGAATTGCCCTCTTGGTACTGTAAATTTGATTATTACAGATATTTAGATTATCTTGTAGAAAATTGATTGTGCTTAAATCTACCATATTTATCGTAAAGTCAATTTAGCGATGAACTGAATAGCGATTTTAGTGACTCAGCATGCTGGATCATGATTATGAAAGTCGGATGATCTCTGTTCATCTTTATTGCAGCAAATTTTATACTCAGATCTATCTAGACTGATTCACACGAGACTTGTATGATCACTCGTCTGTATCAAAAAAAAAAAATGCTAGCACCACTCTTTCTTCCTTTTGATGAAACATCATATGCTTAGCCAATTAAGTCAAGGTAACGCATTATAGCTTAAAAAGAGAGCAAGTAAATAATAATGTTTTTCTTACATACATTGGTGGTGTCATAAATAATAATAATAATAAAATAGAAACATAAAGAAAAGCATGAATGAGATTGAAGCTTAATTTTATTAAAAAAAAATATTGCAGCTGAATCCAACAAAGCATTGTAGTTTGTGCAAAGTAAATGAACAGCTTTAGCCATCCATGATATCAGATGATGCATGGAGATGCTTGGCTTATATAGAAATTTTATTAAGATGATGGCATATATATTAGATGATGGCAAATAATACGGGCAAATGCATGCGATCAACTAGGAGAAGCTCTAGCATCCATGATATTGGATGATGCATGGAGATACTTGCATATATAGAAATTTTTGTTGAGATGATGGCATATATTAAATGATGGCAAATAATACGAGCAAATGCATGTGATCAACTAGGAGAAGCTTTGGCATCAATGATATTGGTGTTGGTTAATTTAGATTCCTACTGGCCAGGGGAATAACCAACTCCTGATTTTGTGGTTTATGTATTTTGAATTTTGAACGTGCAAAACAGCGGGAGTGAGTTTGCGACTCCGTAACCATCGCCCATAACGTGCTCCGGAAATCTCTATGATGGCAGAAATTTCTGGAGGGTTTGTGTATATAAAAATGGTCCCTGGTACCTGCTCTACGATATGAGAAAAACCACACACCATCGATCTGGGTAGAGAAAGGACCAGAAGAACCAGAATTCAAAGCTTCTTCCTTTTATTTTATTCCGAGACCGGAACGATGGCGGGAGGTAATCCTCAACACTATTTCCGCTGCTTTACTTTATTTTGAAGTGCCATGTTGATCTAAATCACATTTTAGGCACGTTACTGGTAAGTTTTACATTTGGTATCAGAGCCTTTACGCCTCTGTCTCGTTTTGGCCGAATGCTTTCTGCTTTTGGGCTCTTCTTTAAGTTGGATTTTGTTTTAAATATTAGAAAATATATATTAAAATTTTATCCTGATCAAAAATAAAGAGGGGCAAGACGTTCTTGATTTCTATTTCTCTCATTTTAGGGATAGTCCAAGGGGGGCTACTGGTAGTACCCTGGATTATTTACCCAACGGACGTACGATAGGGATATTAGGGACGTACCAATAAGGGAGGCTGATGTAGTACCTTGGTGCCTTTGACCCAACTACCTGCGTACCGGGAGAGTTAATAGATTGATCGATAAGTCTTATGCCATGAAGCATGCATTTATCTGTTTATTCATTCTTTTGGATAAAGCATGCATTTATCTGTTCACTCATTCTTTTGGATAAAGCATGCATTTATCTGTTCACTCATTCTTTTGGATATAGTTTGAATAAAGATAAATCCAAACATCTCATAATCAAATCACCATAAAAAGAGGAAGCATGGTTTCCTTGCTTCGGATATGTGCACACGGGATAAGGACGGATGAAAACGTTTCTTACTGAAAACGTGACAGTAATATAAAAAAAAAAAATTTGGATGCCAGCGCACGTGGCTGGGCGCTGGCTGACTGCCAGCGCCCATCATTATTAAAAAAAAAAAAATTGGATGCCATGCCCGTGGCTGGGCGCTGGCTGGGCGCTGGGTGACTGCCAGCGCCCATCTTATTAAAAAAAAAAATTTAAGCCAGCGCCCAGGCGCTGGCTGTAAGCCAGCGCCCAAGTGGCTGTAAGCCAGCGCCCTGGCTGGGCGCTGCTGCCTGCCAGCGCCCAACCAGCGCCAGCGCTGGTTGGCGTGGGCAACAGGCGCTGGTAGCGCCTGGGTGGGCCAGGCGCTGGCCCAGCGTTCTGGGCCAGGCGCTGACAACAGACATCTGATCCAATTAAAATTGATCCAGTATTTGATTGGCTCTATTGTTTGGGCCAACAGTGAGGCTGGGCCGTGCACATAATTTTATCCGAAAATTTTGAGGTGATTGAGATATTTGGTTAAATTAAACTATTGAAATTGGGTGAGGATGACGGGCTGTTGGCTCGTTCATTAAGTGATGGGCCATGAGCTATCATATTTATGTTCAATTATATTTAGAATTTGTGTGTGTAAATTTTGTGAATTATGCATGCATCTTAAGTGACATAATTGAGCATAAAATTTAAATAATGTCTAAGTGATAAATACAATTAAATAATTGAGGAGTAGCCACAGCATCCTTAATTATAAAATTGTATAATAAAGTTAATAAATCACATAAATAATAGACATTAATTATAATTAATTATATGGATATAATAAAATTTATTCCATAGAAAAATTTTGTTATATTTATATAATTAATTAGGATAAAATGTCAAATTATATTTTCTAATTTACCCACAGGGATTAGAATTAAGGGTATAATTTGATAATTTTATCATATAGTTTAAATGTGAATCTAATTGAATTAATACTTCAGCCCACAGGCAAGTTTTATGTCAGTAGATTCATATTTTGACGTATTTTACATTGGTAGATATGTCATATTGTTTAAAGAGCTTCAAAGTTTTGTAACATGAGTATGGTTATTTAATTTTTGCAGTTTGTCAGCCTGTTAATTTCTCTGATATGATTTGTGATGTTCCTGAGCTCAAAGGGGACAATTATAAAATTTGGAAGGAGAGAACTCTCCTTCATCTAGGGTGCAAGGACATTGATTACGCCATAAGGAAGGATGAACCGCCCCCTGAAGATTCTGTTCTTTATGAAAAATGGGAGCGATCTAATCGTCTCTCAATAATGTTCATAAAGACCAAGATCTCAGATGGCATCAGGGGTTCCCTTGAGCATTATGACAATGTCGTGACTTGCTGAAGGCGATCGATGATCAATTTGTATCTTCAGACAAGGCTTTAGCTAGCACCCTAATTCACCAGTTCTCATCCATAAAACTGAGTGGTATACGCGGTGTACGTGACCACATTATGAGGATGAGGGACATTGCGGCTCAATTGAAGAGACTTGAAGTTGAGATGTCTGACTCTTTTCTAGTGCATTACATTCTCAACACTCTACCACCGCAATATGCCCCATTTAAGATCTCTTATAACACACATAAGGATAAATGGTCAATTAATGAACTTATGACCATGTGTGTTCAAGAGGAGGGTAGACTTGCTGTGGAAGAGGGTGAGAAGGTAAATTTGACAACACTAGGAAAGAAAAAGAAATTTCAAGCAAAGAACAAGGGCAAGATTCCTGCCAAAGGGGACATTCAGAAAAGTTCCAAATGTTTCTTCTGCAAGAAGAAAGGGCATTTGAGGAAGGATTGTGCCAAGTTCAAACAGTGGCTTGACAAGAAAGGTACTCAACTCTCTTTTGTCTGTTATGAATCTAACATGATTAATGTTACTCAAGACACATGGTGGATTGACTCTGGTTCTTCAATCCATGTTACCAACTCCTTGCAGGGATTGCAAGACCTGCGGAAACCAGTGGGAAGTGAATGCTGCATCTATTCTGGAAATAAGATGTCATCACATGTGGAAGCCATTGGAACTTGCAAACTTGTTTTAGATAGTGGTTTTATTTTAAGTTTGGAAAAGACATTTTATATTCCTGGTTTTGCTAGGAATTTAGTTTCTGTTTCAAGACTTGTATCTTGTGGATATTCCTTTAAATTTTCGGATTCATCTTTCAGTATTTCTTATGGATCTGAGATTATTGGATGTGGTACATTGTCTGATGGTCTTTTTCGTCTTAATTTAGAAAATGATAATCACTATTCTTCTATGCATGTTGGTGTTAAAAGATGTGTCGTTGATGAGAATTCGTCTAATTTGTGGCATAGGAGATTAGGTCATATCTCCATTGATAGAATCAAGAGGTTGGTACATGATGGAGTACTTAGTACTCTTGATTGGACTGACTTTAGTACTTGTGTAGACTGCATTAAAGGTAAGCAGACTAACAAGTCAAAGAAAGGTGCAAAGAGGAGTTCTCAATTGTTAGAAATAATTCATACAGACATTTGTAGTCCTGATATAGATGCATACCGTAATAAGTATTTCATCTCCTTTATTGATGATTATTCGCGTTACATGTATCTCTACTTATTGAACAGCAAAAGTGAGGCACTTGATGCTTTCAAATTTTTAAGGCTGAAGTAGAGAAACAATGTGACAAACGAATCAAGATCGTAAGATCTGATAGGGAAGGAGAATACTACGGTAGATACACTGAGAGTGGACAAGCTACCGGTCCATTTGCAAAGTTTCTTCAAGATTGTGGGATTGTTGCCCAATACACCTTACCTGGTTCTCCAGATCAGAATGGTGTGGCTGAAAGAAGAAACCGAACATTAATGGACATGGTAAGGAGCATGCTTGCCAGCTCCAAACTTCCTCGGTCCTTATGGACTGAAGCCCTTAAGACAGCGGTGTACATATTAAACCGAGTTCCAACCAAGGCTGTCCAAAAGACACCTTTTGAGTTGTTTAAAGGTTGGAAACCGAGTTTGCGACATGTACGCGTCTGGGGTTGCCCAGCTGAGGTGAGGATTTATAATCCACATGAAAGGAAGTTGGACCCGAGGACCTTAAGTGCATATTTTGTTGGTTATGCCGAAAGATCCAAGGGATATAGATTTTATTGTCCTTCTCATAGCACTAGATTTGTGGAATCAAGAAATGCTAAATTTCTTGAAAACGATTTAATTAGTGGGAGCGATCATTTTCAAGACCTTGGTCTTGGGAAAGGTCATCAAGATGCTCAATGCTCCACTTCAAGTAGTGGACCGATTGTTGTAGTTCACAGTGCGCCTTGTGTTCGTGCACATGTTGAGCAACAGGTCCAAGAGATTCCACAAATTGCTGATCCAAATCCAGTAGACCTTGAAGTTCAGCAAATACCCAAAATTGTTGAACAACCTATTGAGCAACATGATCCCGTTTCACAGGAGAATGTTGAGGCAACATTGAGGAGGTCTACTAGGACTAGGAGACCAGCAATTCCTAGTGATTATGTTGTGTATCTGCAAGAATGTGACTACAATATTGGAGCCGAAAATGACCCTGAAACGTTTTCACTGGCCATGAGTTCTAATGTATCTGACTTGTGGTACAAAGCCATGAAAGAAGAGATGGATTCTATGGCATCTAACAAAGTCTGGGATCTTGTCAAGTTGCCTAATGGTGTAAAAGCCATTGGTTGTAAGTGGGTCTTTAAAACTAAGAAAGACTCAGAAGGCAACATTGAGAGACATAAGGCTAGACTTGTTGCCAAAGGATTTACTCAGAGGGAAGGAATAGATTACACGGAGACCTTTTCTCCTGTATCTAAAAAGGACTCCTTCCGTGTAATCATGGCATTGGTGGCTCATTTTGATTTAGAGTTACACCAGATGGATGTGAAAACGGCGTTCCTCAATGGTGATCTAGAGGAAGAGGTTTACATGAAACAACCAGAAGGATTTTCCTCTAGTAGTGGTGAGAATTTAGTTTGTAAGCTGAATAAGTCCATATATGGATTAAAGCAAGCCTCCCGACAATGGTATTTGAAATTTCATGATGTTATTACTTCATTTGGCTTTGAAGAAAACATCATGGATGTTTGTATATACCAAAAGGTCAGTGGGAGCAAGATTTGCTTTCTTGTGTTATATGTGGATGACATTTTGCTTGCGACTAATGACAAGGGTTTGCTATATGAGGTGAAACAATTTCTCTCAAAGAACTTTGATATGAAGGATATGGGTGAGGCATCTTATGTCATTGGCATAAAGATCCATAGAGATAGATCTAGAGGCATTTTGGGCTTGTCTCAGGAGACCTATATCAACAAGGTTCTAGAAAGGTTTCGCATGAAAGATTGTTCACCGAGTGTAGCACCCATTGTGAAAGGTGATAGATTCAGCTTGAATCAGTGTCCCAAAAATGAGTTCGAACGCGAACAGATGAGACCCATTCCATATGCTTCAGCTATTGGAAGCCTTATGTATGCTCAGGTTTGTACCAGGCCTGACATTGCATTTGTTGTTGGAATGCTTGGGAGATATCAGAGTAATCCAGGTGTTGACCACTGGCGGGCTGCAAAGAAGGTTATGAGATACCTTCAAGGAACCAAGGATTACATGCTCATGTATAGACGGACTGAGAAGTTGGAAGTCATTGGATATAGTGATGCAGACTTTGCTGGCTGTATTGATTCACGTAAATCAACGTCAGGTTACGTGTTTATGTTAGCTGATGGAGCTGTATCATGGAAGAGTGCCAAGCAGACCCTAACTGCTACTTCCACTATGGAGGCTGAGTTCGTCTCTTGTTTTGAAGCTACCTCACACGGTGTATGGTTGAAGAGTTTCATATCTGGGCTTAAAGTTGTAGACTCTATTTCGAGGCCCTTGACATTGTACTGTGATAATTCAGCTGCTGTTTTTATGGCTAAGAACAATAGGAGTGGTAGTCGTAGTAAACATATCGACATTAAGTACTTAGCCATAAGAGAGCGTGTTAAAGAAAAGAAAGTGGTTATTGAACACATCAGCACTGAATTGATGATCGCGGATCCTCTGACTAAAGGCATGCCACCAAAGGGTTTCAAGGATCATGTAGCGCGAATGGACTTAGTTCTGTGATGTAATGTCATTGTATATACTTGTTCTTCAATGAAACTCTTATTCAGTTTGGATATTTCTCCTTTAAGTTGTATACATATTTGTTTGAGGAATATCATTATGTTTGGACCACGAATAAACATAGGGTTTATTCATTAAGTTATTTGGGCTATATTGGGAAGTGTAACATATTGTGATACATGGAAGACAATACTCACATTTAGAGGAACTGTCGCCATGATCCGTATGTTAATATCGTGCATGGTAGAAAATACATAGACCAAGTGGGAGAATGTTGGTTAATTTAGATTCCTACTGGCCAGGGGAATAACCAACTCCTGATTTTGTGGTTTATGTATTTTGAATTTTGAACGTGCAAAACAGCGGGAGTGAGTTTGCGACTCCGTAACCATCGCCCATAACGTGCTCCGGAAATCTCTATGATGGCAGAAATTTCTGGAGGGTTTGTGTATATAAAAATGGTCCCTGGTACCTGCTCTACGATATGAGAAAAACCACACACCATCGATCTGGGTAGAGAAAGGACCAGAAGAACCAGAATTCAAAGCTTCTTCCTTTTATTTTATTCCGAGGCCGGAACGATGGCGGGAGGTAATCCTTAACACTATTTCCGCTGCTTTACTTTATTTTGAAGTGCCATATTGATCTAAATCACATTTTAGGCACGTTACTGGTAAGTTTTACAATTGGATGATACATGAAGATACTTGGCATATATAGAAATTTTTATTAAGATGAAGCAAAGAAAAATTCTCTACACAAATTTATCGATCAATAGCAAAGATATTTACAAGGCATACGTAAGAGAGAAGGAAGATAATATTTACAAAATTTTATAAGCATCCAACCATTTTTCTAGATAGAGATTGCCCCCCTAAGAAAAAATGGAGTATGGGATAGCCAGTTGATCCTATTATTTCCTTTTCCTAAGAAGTATTGTTTTTCTTCTCTATTCTGATTATAACTTGAAGATGTTGATAGGTAATATACTTTCTTCACGGCAACTGGCTAGTGTCTTTAAAATTAAAATTGAGAAACCAAATTTGATAAACAATTTATTTACTGGCATATATGATTGGCTCATCTTCTTTTGATAAACAAATCTGATACGGCTGGCCATCTCTTCTGAGTTGTATTATCTTTTGCACGATTTCCGAAAATAATGATATGACAGCAAAACCTAGAAATGAAATCTTGGCTCCGGCCTTCAGCGATGGCCTTTCGCTCTGGCCTCCAGCGACGGCCTCCAGTTCCGGCCTTTGGCTCCGGCCTCCAGTTCCGGCCTTTGGCTCTGGCCTTCAGCGATGGCCTTTGGCTCCGGCCTCCAGCGACGGCTCCGGACCTAACTTGGTGCCTTTCTCGCATGCACAATAACCCGTCTCAGGCAACAGATCCCAAAATTCGAGGTCTATTGTCGTGTACCTCGCTCACTGAAATCACGGGCCAGTGCTAGCATGCTCGGCAGTTACCGCTACAAGCGGCCCTCATCTAGCAACGACTTAACCACTCTCCGTTCAAAGAAACTTATCCCAACGAGGAAGATTCGACGGTTCCAACGGAACGAGGTAAACGGGACCCCCCAGACAGGTATAAGAGGAGGACCCGAGCTCAATGCAAGGGGATCTCTCTCTCTCCCTATCTATCTCACTACTACAAAACTGAGCGACAAGTTTACTAACTTGAGCGTCGGAGGATCCTTGCCGGGAAAACCGGCCGGGGACTTCTTGCAGGGTTCCGAAGAAGGAAGACGACCCCTCCATCCCATTTGGAAGCCCACGACAAATCTCAACATGCCCGTCGCTCATCACGGTTGATTTGTCCACATCAGATTGGCGCGCAAGGAAGGGGCATTCGCACGGGAGGAAGGCGAAGGTTCTCCCTGTGACCCTACCAATTCTGCGAGGGAGATGATGGTGACCACACGAGCACAGGAGGCTTCCTCCAGTCAAGCCGTGGAGCGCATTCCATGGGCTGAGCAATTGGAGGCCAACCTCCGTGTTCCGCCCCCTGCACAGATAAGCCAGCTTGACCGGCTTGAAGTTCTAGCTCACCAGGTCCAAGACCTGATGACAATGGTATGGGGACTGCAAGAACACTGCTTGGCCGTTGCACCTCAACCCCTGCGCCTGGTGAAGGGGTGCGGGGGACAATTCAGTCTCACCAAGGCGGGACCCCACCCGAGGTCTCCCGCCACTCACCCCCTGAATCTCGTCGCCAAGAGGCCTCGAAGCGACGGCGGTCCCCCTCTCGCTACTCCGTCGTTCCCACCATCGGCCGAAGGAGAGAGAGTCCAGACGGGTGCGTTCCTTACGTCGGCGATCTTCTTCGGCTTCCTTTTCTGATTCATCTCAAGATGGCACCCTCAGAAAGACTACCCGTCGAGTTGAGCAACGGCTCGATGAGTATCATCGACGGTTGAAGGAGCTTAGCCATCGGATCGCTAACCCTCACGAGACGGACTATGAGCATCGCCCCCCACTTTCCCGGCACATCATGGAGGAACCGGTCCCGCCCCGCTTCCGTCTCCCCCAACTGGACCCGTACGATGGCACGACGGACCCACTGGACCACCTGGAGAGCTACAAGGTCCTCATGCAGGTCCAGGGAGCGATGGACTCTTTTTATGTGTCGCCTTTCTGGCCACCCTTCGCAAGGCGGCACGTGCGTGGTATTCCCACCTGCCTCCACGCAGCATCAATTTGTTTCGGCAACTCGAGCGATCTTTCCTGGCCCACTTTGATGCTTGCCGAAAGATCCCACGAGTGGCTGATAGCCTATTTGCTGTCCAGCAGAGGAGTGGCGAGACCTTGAAGGACTTTGTCGCTCGGTTTAAGGAAGCAGCATTGGAGGTATACAACCTGGAAGATTCTGTAGCCACTTTGGCATTAAAACGAGGACTTCGTCCCTCCAGGTTTGCCTATTCCCTGGACAAGAAGCCTCCAAGTTCTTATGCCGAGCTTCTGAGTCGAGCACAGAAATACATCCGCGCCGACGAGGATTCTTCCATGAGGGAAGCTGACAAGAACACCAGTAAGAAACCACCGCCTACTGATCATACCAGAGCACGACCCCGGAAGCCTGAGCCTCCTCATCGCCCAGATCGCCGACCACATACGCTTATTTCTAAGGAGAAATTCACTCCCCTCATGGCTCCTATATCTCACATTCTACTAGAGATCGAGGAGGAACCTTATTTCAAGCATCCGGCTCCCCTGAAATCTGGGACCCCCTGCAACAAGGAGTTTTACTGCCGATACCACCGAGACTATGGTCACGACACTGAGGACTGCCGCCATCTGAAGAAGGCCATTGAGGAGCTGGTTCAGCAGGGTCACTTGGGCAAATTCATTCGAAGGGGAAACCTTCCCACTTCAGGCCCATCGGTGCCTCCGATACTTCCGGCCGGCGTGGACAATGCTCCAACGGAGAAGACCATAGCTATGATTTCCTGGGGGGCAGGTGGCGGTTCAAAAAGACAGCGAGAGGGAATAGATTCTGTAATTCCTTTCTTTGGAAAGGATTTAGATGGGGTAGTTAATAAGCATGACGACAGCGTCGTTGTGTCCATGACTATAGCCAAACATCCTGTAAAAAGAATTTTAGTTGATAGTGGAGTTCGGTGGATATTTTGAGCTACGAGGCTTTTGTTCGGATGAATCTGTCGAAGTCTTCCCTCCGACCCATCGCCGCGCCTTTAATGGGCTTCACTGGAGACTCGGTGAGTGTTGAGGGGGAGATCGCCCTCCCAGTCACGGCTGGAACCCCTCCATGTCAAAGGACCGTGGTTATAAATTTCTTGGTGGTCCGTGTCCCGCTGGCTTATAACGCTATATTGGGGAGACCAGAATTGAATTTGCTAGATGCCATGATCTCGCTAAGAGATTATTGGTAAGGTTCCCCACTGACGAAGGAGTCGGAGAGATGAAAGGGGAGCAAAGCCCGCCACCGCTTTGCTATCATTTGTCTCCCAGCCCACTGGAAGTAGCGTCGGCAATAGCCTCTGAGCCGCTCGATCCCCGAGAGCTGGGAAGGAGGGGAGAGCCAGCCGAACACCTCCTGACCCTCCCCTTGGGGGATGACCCGGCAAGGACTGTCCAGGTGGGGGCGTTGCTTCCAGAAAAGGCACGTGATCGACTTCTCACTTTCCTGCATGCCAACACCGACGTCTTTGCATGGTCGTCCTCAGACATGCCGGGCGTCCCTGAGGAAGTGATCACCCATCGGCTCAACCTCAGGCCAGAGTGTCGGCCGGTCGACAGAAGAAAAGAAACTTCGCTCCAGATAGACAGAAAGCTATCGACGAGGAAGTTCGCAAGTTAACGGCTGCATGCCATATTCGGGAAGTTCATTACCCCGAATGGTTGGCCAACGTGGTGATGGTCCGTAAGACCAATGGGAGATGGAGAATGTGCGTGGATTTCACCGATCTCAACAAAGCATGCCCTAAGGACAGCTTTCCCTTGC
Source organism: Calamus simplicifolius (assembly GCA_900491605.1). Taxonomy (NCBI): domain Eukaryota; kingdom Viridiplantae; phylum Streptophyta; class Magnoliopsida; order Arecales; family Arecaceae; genus Calamus; species Calamus simplicifolius. The sequence continues at coordinate 150,766 of UESW01004927.1, read as the reverse complement.
CCCGGATCGATCAACTGGTGGACGCTACATCCGGTCATGAGGTCCTTAGCTTCATGGATGCATTCTCTGGGTACAACCAGATCAGGATGAATCCGGCGGATGAAGAAGCTACCTCCTTCATAACTGAGAAGGGGTTGTACTGCTACAGGGTAATGCCTTTTGGGCTAAAGAACGCGGGAGCCACCTACCAAAGGCTGATGAACAAAGTCTTCGAAGGCCAGATAGGATGCAACATGGAAGTGTACGTGGATGACATGTTGACAAAGAGCGTCCACGCCACCGATCATATCGCGGACTTAACGAAGACTTTTGACAACCTTCGTTGGTACCAATGAAGCTGAACCCATGCAAGTGTGCATTTGGGGTGACAGCCGAAAGTTCTTGGGTTTTATGGTAACCCGGCGGGGGATCGAGGCAAATCTGGACAAAGTTCAAGCCATCTTGGACATGAGGCCTCCCGCCAACAAGAAGGAAATACAGCGCCTGACGGGAAGGGTGGCCGCCTTAAGTCGCTTCCTGTCCAAGTCCGCTGAAAGGTGCCTACCTTTCTTCAAGGCGCTCCGCAAGGTCAATGAATTCGAATGAATGAAAGAATGTCAAGAGGCGTTCGAGGGTTAAAGGAATTCTTATCTACCCCGCCACTGCTAGCCAAGCCAACAGGTGGAGAAGAACTCCTTCTATACCTCGCGGTCTCTCCTGAAGCCGTTAGTTCCGTGCTGGTCCGCGTGGACACCAATGGCACGCAAAAGCCAGTATACTACACAAGCAAGGTGCTCCACGATGCAAAGACCAGGTACTCAAAGATGGAGAAGATTATCTTCGCGTTGATCGTGTCTGCCCAGCGTCTGCGGCCATACTTCCAAGCCCACCCGATCGCGGTGATCACAGACCAACCTCTGAAGACAGTTCTCGCTCGCTCGGATACTTCCGGCCAACTGGCAAGGTGGGCGCTTAAGTTGGGGGAATTCGATATGTCTTTTCGCCCCCGATCGGCCATGAAATCTCAAGTCTTGGCGGATTTTTTGGTCGAATGCACTTGGGAGAGGAGCAACCTGAAGAACCTTCTACAAACCCCCAGCCTCTCGGAACCAGTGATGATGAATGGGTCCTTCATGTAGACGGGGCGTCGAATTCTCAAGGGAGCGGAGCAGGCCTCATCTTGGCCAACTCGGATGGAGTTGTAACCGAGTGCGCACTTCGCTTCCTCTTTCCAGCCACTAATAATCAGGCAGAATATGAGGCTCTGCTGTCTGGGATGAGATTAGCTCAAGAGCTTGGGGTGAAACGCCTTAGGGCATTCATCGACTCCCAACTGGTCGCTGGCCAAATCGCAGGGGAATATGAAGCAAGGGATCCCATCATGTCCCGCTACTTAAGTATGGTGCAATCGCTAGCTTCTCCCTTAGCTTACTTTGGCGTCAGCTACATCCCTTGACAGGAGAATGCTAGAGCCGACGCCTTATCCCATCTTACCACCTCAGCTGATGGGATGCTGGGAAGAGCTTATGTAGAGCGCTTAGAAGCCCCGAGTATTGACGCATCAAGAGAAACTCTACCAGTTGAGCAGGAGCCTTCCTGGATGGACGCCTATGTCCGGTACTTTACCGAGGGTACCCTCCCAGAAGACCCTGCCGAAGCCAGGAAACTTAAAAGACGGGCCCCTAAATTTTTCATAATGAAGGAAAGCTCTATCGGAGGTCGTTCTCATACCCAGTTCTCAGGTGTGTCGGTCCCACCGAAGCTAATTATATTCTGCGAGAGATACATGAAGGTATATGTGGAAGCCATCTGGGGGCAGAGCTCTTGCATACAAAGCCCTACGGTAGGGGTATTACTGGCTGACAATGAAGGAGGACGCATCCGAACTTGTTAAGAGGTGTGACAGCTGCCAGCGCCATGCCAACATTCAACATCAACCGGCGTCCCAGCTGACCCCCCTGGCCGCACCTCTGCCCTTCGCACAGTGGGGCATGGACATCCTGGGACCGTTCCCTCCAGCCTCCGGACAACGTAAGTTCCTAGTGGTGGCAGTTGACCATTTCACCAAGTGGATCAAGGCGGAGGCTCTCGCTAAGATCACGGAGGGCAAAATAAGGTCTTTCTTCTGGAAGTCTGTGGTGTGCCGGTTCGGGCTACTGCACACCCTCGTTACTGACAACGGCCGACAGTTTGACAACACGGCCTTCCGGAATTCTGCGTTGGCCTGGGCATCCATCATCGATTTACCTCCGTGGGGCACCCCCAGACCAACGCAGCCGAGGTGACCAATCGCATCATCCTCCAAGGGCTCAGGGCTCGGCTAGATGGCTGCAAAGGGCGCTGGGTGGAGGAACTCCCCAGTGTACTGTGGGCCTACCACACGACGCCGCGAGCCCCTACTGGGGAAACTCCTTTCAGCCTGGTCTTTGGGACCGAAGCAGTCATTCCGATGGAGATAGGAGTTCCCAGTCCCTGGACAGAATTATACCACGAAGAAAGCAACTCAAACCAGCTGCGAGCCGATCTAGATTTAGTGGAAGAATTGCGAGACCAAGCACAGCTTCGCATGGCGGCTTTCCATCAGCGAGCGGCCAAATACTATAATGCTCGAGTACGATCCAAGACGTTCCGCTCTGGAGACTCGTTCTGCGAAAAGCTGAAGTATCAAAGCCAACAGAGGGGGGCAAGCTGGCACCGAAATGGAAGGACCATACCGTGTCAAGGAGGTACTTCACCACGGGGCATACAAAGTTGAAGAGCTAGACGGGAAACCGCTTCCTCGCACCTGGAACGCCAATAATTTACGCCGGTATTATCAGTAAGGTGCTATCTTCATTAATTTGAATCTATTTGACATATTGATGTTCGAAATGTTAGCATTATTTTTGAGTGAGTATGCTCGCCAACAAAGACCGGCTCTCCGCGTCGGCACTAAAGACCGGCCCCATGTCGGCACTAAAGACGGCCCCCCATCGGCACTAAAGACCGTGTCGCACTAAAGACGGCCCCGCGTCGGCACTAAAGACCGCATCGCACTAAAGACCGGCCCCACGTTGGCACTAAAGACCGGCTCCACGTCGGCAACTAAAGACCGGCTCCGTGTCGGCAACTAAAGACCGGCTCTCGCGTCGGCACTAAAGACCGGCTCCGCATCGGCAACTAAAGACTGGCTCTGCGTCGGACTAAAGACCGGCTCTCCACGTCGGCAACTAAAGACCGGCCCCACGTCGGTAATTAAGACCGGCCCGCGTCGGCACCAAAGACCGGCTCCGCGTCGGCAATTAAGACTGGCGCCCCGCGTCGGCACCAAAGACCGGCTCCCTGCGTCGGTAATTAGGGACAACGTTTCGGCGCACAATCCCATTTCACGCGACATATCTAACGAGGCAGTAAGCATCCATGGCTTCGCGCCTACACGAGCAGGGTCTTGTACTACCTACTATTTTCGGCTGTCGTCTCTATGACCGAAATTGGTCTCGCATCAGTTTCCTAACAGGAGGAGTCGTGTTTTTCAGCCATTGGTTGGTGATTCACGACAACTCACACAGCTAAAGCTGATTATGACCAAAGGCACGCGATGAGGGTTAAAATATTCATTGATGGCTAAAAGTTTACAAAATTGCCGATCTGAGTCGGGCTTGGAGCAATACAAAAAAAAAAACTACTAAGGGTCATTTGGGGCCGGGTCATCGTCTTCAGGGACGTCATCTGGCTTCAGCCCTTCAATATCCTCGAGGTCGTAGAGTTCTTGGATTTTTTCCTTGCAGTCTTGAAAGCCGGCATCGTAAGAAACGCCGTCGATTCGGCTAGCTCCTTATCAAAGGCTTTGGACTTCCTGAAATCCTCTACGCCTCTGCAGCTCTTTTCTTCGCCTCGAGGGCTTTCCGCTCGGCCTCGACGACCTCCCTCTTGGCCTCAGTCACCGCCACCTCCAAGTCGGCAATCTTGGCGTCGGACTGGCGGGCGACCTCTTTGGCTGCATCTATTTCAATGGAGGCGAAATCCAGTCGAGTCTTCAAAACGCACATTTCTGATTCCACCACCTCTAGCCTCTCCTCGGCCATCCTTTGCTTCTCCTCGGCCGCCTGAGCGTTATCCAGCTCATTGGCTGCACGACGCTGGGCAACTTCCAGCATGTACTCTGCCTTCTCAGCTCTCAGCCGAATGGCTTCGACTTCGCTTTTTAAGGTGGCCCGGATATCCTCCAAGGCCATCTCTGCCTTTTCTGCCCTAGCCTGGAGTGATAGCATCTCCTCCCATGACTGGTCGAGAGCAGCATCACTCAGGGTCCAAAGTTCCCTCATGGCGATCAGAGAGTTCAGTGCCTGAATGGAATGTCAATGTTAAAAAGCAAAATAAAACAAATAAAACAAAGAGAAAAAATGATAATGGGGCAAAGGCTCACCCAAAGATGTGCCATAGACGCCTCGCGGAAGAAGGTGGCTCTCCCTTGATGCTGGAGAAACTCCTGCACCTTTACCACAGATGCTTCATCTAAGGCCCGCTCGGCCCAGCGGCTGTGGTTCGCCAAAAGTGATTGGAAGGAAGGGTCGACCCCCTCCTTTCCCTTGGCACGGGGGCGCGGAGGAGGATTCCGCCTCCGACTCTGCTGCCTCCGGCCCCTTGGCTGGTGGAGGCGCTTCGGTTGTTGCCCCTATGGGGGGCAGGATAACTGTTGGAATTGGCCCTATTATTGCGGGGACCTGTTCCGTCTCAACGGCTTCGGGCGGGGGGTGACGGCGCTTTTGCGACCTGCTCTGGAGAAGGATCGAGCAGAATGACAGGAGGAGCTGGAACTGAAGGTGATCTTCTTTCTCCTATTTGGCTCCGCCGACTTCCTCGCCAGCCTCGGCCCTTACCGTGTCTTTTCTTGGGGGTCGTCGACTTGGGCTCTGGCTGCCTCGCACGCGTGCGGAGAATCTACAACTTTGGCCCTGTTAGCATTAGCCTCCCCAGCGTCGGCCCTTCTAGTGTCGACCTTCTTCAAAACCTTAGCGCGCGGCAGTTTCACAACTTTAGCCCCTCCAGCGTCAGCCCTCCCTGCGTCGGCCCTCCTTGGAATTTTGGCGACGGCCCTCCTCTCAGCAAGGGACTCATTCCCATTGCCTTCCTCTTCTTAGTGGCCGCCTGCCTGAGCTCGCGAAGCGATGGCATCATCCCTATAAAGGCGGGAGATGAATAAAAAAAAGAAGAGAAGAAAAAGAAAAGAAAAGAAGGAAAAGATGGGTAATCAAGTGCTCACCACCAGAAGGGATTAGGCCGGCGAGACGAAGGTTTTCATCAACCAAAAGCTTATTGCATCGAGGGACATCGGCAGTCAGAAGCTGCCCAAATGCCATTCGATCTCTTGGAGGATCGAAGAATCCTATTGGCATCAATGTTAGGTGTCCCCCAGCTTCCGCGCACCCCATCGATATCAGCAAAAAAGAACTTATCCTTCCACCCTTTAACGGAGGTGGAAAGGTACAACTTAAGGATCCTATTGGACCTAGGAGTGAAGGACCACCAACCTGATTGCTTGCGGAGGTATAAAAACTGCAGAATAAGGAGATGCTGGCCTCTATGCCTTGCAGGTGACAGAGAACCAAAAAGCCAACGATGGTTCAGATCGAGTTAGGAACTAACTGGGAAGGCATTAGAGAATATCGATCCAGAAGATTGAGGATGAAAGGGTGGATAGGTAGTCGAAGTCCGGCCTTAAAGAAGGCTCCGTACAAGGCAACTCTTCCGGGACGGGAAGAGGTTACCCTGTCATCAGGAGCAGGGTAGAACAGACGAAGGTTTGACGGAAGGCTATACTTGGCTTTCAGATTTACTATGTCTTGAGCAGACATAGTGGAAGCAGTCCCTTCGGGGGACTCCTTGACAGCGTGGAAGGACCAGCAGCCGTCGACGGATCTAAGCGGAAGTCCGCCCGCCGGTTAGATGACTCCCGGCTACGGGGCGTCTGACCGGCCGCCGTTCCGGCAAGGAGTGATTGGAGGAGGGGGTAGACCATTGGCTTGGTAAGGAAGCGGAAGTTTGAGAAGGAGTGGGGGAACGCCCTCCGGAATCAGAAATAGAACAAGAAGACGAGGAAGCCATGGAGACTAACCTGGAAAACTTGAGCTAGGATCGAAGGAGCACGAGGAGAGAACAAACACGGGAGGCGGACGGACGCTTGCAGACTCGAGAGGAAGCAGTAGCGTAAGAGAAGGGAGGATGGGAGGATAAGGATGATTTTTCCTCTTATAGCCCCATTTCAAATCATCCCATGGCCGTCCGTTCTGGCCATGTGTCCACCTTCAATTGAAAGGCGCTTCGGTGGCCTACCAGTGCAAAAAACACGAAAAGCTCCACCAATAGAGAGATGGCGGTGGCCTTACCATAATGATGACGCTCGCCTTTTTTACGACTCACTACTCGAGGAAAATGCTCTCCAATCCCAATAGCCCGGACAGACGAAATGATGGCACGAAAATCGGCCGTCCAGTGGATATTAACACCCTTTCGCTGGTGATTGTGTGCTCACTCATCTCAGGGGCGGAGGGGCATCTGATACGGCTGGCCGTCTCCTCTGGGTGGTATTATCTTTTGCACGATTTCCGAAAATAATGATGTGACAGCAAAACCCAGAAATGGAATCTTGGCTCCGACCTCCAGCGACGGCCTTTGGCTCTGGCCTCCAGCGATGGCTTCCAGCTCCGGCCTTTGCTCCAGCCTCTAGCTCCGGCCTCCAGCTCCGGCCTTTAGCTTCGGCCTCCAGCTTCGGCCTCTGGCTTCGGCCTCCAGCGACATCTTCGGACCTAACTTGGTGCCTTTCTCGCATGCACAATGACTCGTCTCAGGCAACAGATCCCGAGATTCGAGGTCTATTGCCGTGTACCTCGCTCACTGAAATCACGGGCAAGTGCTAGCACACTCGGCAGTTATCGCTACAAGCGGCCCTCATCCAGCAACGGCTTAACCACTCGCCGTTCAAAGAAACTTATCCCAACAAAAAGATTCGACGGTTCCAATGGAACAAAGTAAACGAGACCCCCCAGACAAGTATAAGAGGAGGACCCGAGCTCAATGCAAGGGGATCTCTCTCTCTCTATCTATCTCACTACTATAGAACTGAGCGACAAGTTTACTAACTTGAGCGTCGGAGGGTCCTTGCCGAAAAACCGGTCGGAAACTTTTGCAGGGTTCCGAAGAAGGAAGACGACCCCTCCATCCCATTTGGAAGCCCACGACAAATCTCAGCATGCCCGTCGCTCATCACGATTGATTTATCCGCATCACTTCTCTATTCTGATTATAACTTGAAGATGTTGATAGGTAATATACTTTCTTCACGGCAACTGGCTAGTGTCTTTAAAATTAAAATTGAGAAACCAAATTTGATAAACAATTTATTCACTGGCATATATATGATTGGCTCATCTTCTTCTTTCGCTAAAATTTCATTGGTATACAGTGTGTTAATTAGGACAAGTCAGAGGAATATATGGATAATTTCAAGGAAAATCTTTTCAAAACAGGCTATATAGAAAGGACATATGGCTTTTCGATTGATTAATAAGCCTATAGAAAGAGCCCATCCGTGTAGAATGTATGTATAGCATTTTTTTTTTTTTTATCATTTTGCATAGAATTAGCAGCTTCTACATAGTGTCGGCAGCGCAGCTTTGTCTTGACAAAAATTGCATGCAGAGCGATCAACGAAAGGGATTCCACATGGAGGTCATGAATGATCATCGTTCGAAGTCATGGTCCGAAGCACGGCAGCAGCGCGTGGAAATTGTTGGGAATTTATGTGGCGGTGAGCGCTGATCGCCACGCTTGATGCCAACCAAAGCGTGGAAAGCCCGTCAAGCTAATGGTCGGAGCGTGGGACAAATCCCTGCGGTTCATTGCACCAAGAACTTGAGGTTGGTTGGGCGGCTCCTTTCTTCTTATGAGAGAGGGGACGCAGCTGCGCTGTTTTTGCGCAAGGTGACAAATAACTTTTGGGCTTTTTAGTGCCTTTGTTAGCTCTACAAAGGCACTGCAAGGAACGTATGAAAGGATATGTCTCCTTTTTGTTTCTCAAGGGTTCGGAAGTATGTATGACCCCATGATTAACATTTGGGATGGTGGAATGTGGCGTTCGTTATCCTTTCTCCCGATATCATATGGATGCAAAATATAAAAGTAAATTCAAAAAAAAAAAAAAGTCTATCCTCATCTTCTAAAACAAATTTATTAAACGTGGAGTTAGCCTAAGAGGGGACCAAAATATGCTAAAGATTTGTATATCATCCAAAGTCAGCTCTAAGTCTGTGTGTTATAAAAATATAGTCTTCTCAGTCCATCCAAAGATGCATACCCCTGCATATTTTTTTAGGGTTAGAATCTAGCATTGCTCAAGTTAAGAATTTAAATAGAATTTTTTTATTTATGTATCTTTATAAATATTTAAAATTATGTGTGTATATATATATATATATATATATATATATATATATATATATATATATATATATATATATATATATATATATATATATATTCAAGTATAAGGAGAGACAAGCTTAACTATATTCAAGTATAACTAGTTTGGATCTAGTCACCTTCTTCATCTTTAAAATCACAAAATTCACAAATCCTAATTAAAGTAAAAAAATAAAATAAAATGACTCTAAATCATATAAATTTAAGAATAAAAACGATGATCCAATCCTCAACTACATTTGAACGTAACTCAGCTTATAATTTTCTCTCTCCCCTTTATATATATATATATATATATATATATATATATATATATATGTATGTATGTATGTACCCTGACAATTCATTATTTTCATGTGTGTATGTATATACACTGCAATCAATACTTGACTTAATTAAAGAGTTTTTTTTTTTTATAAATGCCTTTACAAATATTTAAAATTATGTTTATATCTTTGGAAGTTTGCTATTTATATGTCTTTACAAATATTTAAAATTACCTTTTTTATGACATTAGATAGCATATTGTCCACCAGATAGAAATATAAACAGAGATGATTTTAAGAATATAAAAAAATAGTAAATTTATGAGGATATATATATATATATATGCAACTTTAGATATTTATAATAGTATACATAAAAGATATTACTAATAGTATTATAATCATTATAATGATTTCAAGACCTACCATTATATTAATATAATAACAAAAAAATGATGGCCATTATTTTTACTTGTATGTTCTCCAAAATTTTAATATTATTTTTAGACTTTAAATTTTTAGTATCACTTTTCTCTCTAAAAGTGATTGTATGAACTAAATAATAATAATATCTTTTATCCAATAAAAAGTCAATGAAAAAATAATGCTGTTGCTTTTCTATCATATTACATATAATATCATTATAACAACCATTGTGATATTGATTACCTTGAAAAAAAAAATTAAAGTATTATTTCTTGAGATAAATTACAATTATTATATTATAATTGCTATAATAGCCGATAAGAGTTTTAAGGAGGGTATATAATAATAATAAAGTGCATCATTTAATGGAGAGATATAGATATATATATATATATAGCAAACAGGAGGGATAAAAGCGAAGTTCCCAATAATTGACGCCAGGCCCGTATTATTGCTGACAGCGGTCTGGACTCCTGCACGCGCCCCGTCCGCCCACCGGCGGTCGCCGGTCTCGTCTCGGTTATCTCCGCTGCCGCGAGCTTTCCGTCCAAATTATCGTGACCACTAGTCGCGCTCGCACGGCGAGCTCGGACCGGCGATTTGACGCAAACGCGCGGGGTGTAAGCAATGTTTTGAAAATCCGGTTTGACATTTGAATCTTGGGTCAATTGATCAAATAAATTGATTCGATGGAATCAAATAATGCTATAGCTATTTTTTTTATTTAATAATTGTTGCCGCCGGGATCCGTCCTCCGACTCGGGCGCGGTCGATCCTCAGAGAATGAGGCGCGGCGAACCTGCAAAACAGGAAGCCCTGCACGCGGAAGGACGCCGGGGGTGGTCCTCCGCGGAAGGCCCTCCGACGCTCAAGTCAGTGGGGAAGGGAGTCGGCGATCAACCAGACAAATGAGGAGGTGGATCTCTCCGGGAGACCTCTCCAGGGGGGCGATCAATCGGAGGCTCCGGTAAGAACAGAGCACCGACGAGCTGCCGGAAGAGAGAGAGAGTAACCCTGGAGCTTTTTTGGTGTGTCAAGGGTTGCGTACCTGAAGTGATCCGCCAAACTCGAGTTTATAGACTGTCACCTGGGAACTTGAGCGTCTTCTGGAAGGTACTGAGGTTGTTAAGATTCGAGGGTAGACAGAATCAGGCCGTTGTGGGGCCGTTAGAATCCACGCCTTGTCCGTTAAGGGATCGACGGCTGGGAGAGCTCCTTGATGTCTTGGGATCTGGGTGAGTAGACCTGGGGCGGTTATAGTAGGTCTTAGGCCACGTCTCAATATGATCCCTGCTCAGGTGCTGCTCGGGTAGACTTGAACTCTCCTGCGCCAGGTTCCGCGGAGGTGGACGTCGGGGCGTGGATTGCAAGGTAGCAGCGGGCTACGGAAGCCCGGGGGAGGCCGAGCTACGGAAGCCCGGAAGAGGCCGAGCTACGGAGGCCCGGAAGAGGCCGAGCCACGGAGGCCCGGAAGGAGCCGAACCACGGAGGCCCGGAAGAAGCCGAACCACGGAGGCCCGGAAGGAGCCGAACCACGGAGGCCCGGAAGAGGCCGAGCCATGGGGGCCCGGAAGAGGCCGAACCACGGAGGCCCGGAAGAAGCCGAACCACGGAGGCCCGGAAGGAGCCGAACCACGGAGGCCCGGAAGAGGCCGAGCCATGGGGGCCCGGAAGAGGCCGAGCCACGGAGGCCCGGAAGGAGCCGAACCACGGAGGCCCGGAAGAAGCCGAACCACGGAGGCCCGGAAGAAGCCGAGCCACGGAGGCCCGGAAGGAGCCGAACCACGGAGGCCCGGAAGAGGCCGAGCTAGGGAAGCCCGGAAGAGGCCGAGCTAGGGAAGCCCGGAAGAGGCCGAGCCAGGGAGGCCCGGAAGAAACCGAAAGGAGGGGGTCAGCCTTAGCCGTCTTGCATGGATATCAATGCAATGACGATTTTACCCCCAACACATGCCCCCCACTCCCTAGTTCGAAGCGTAGGTTCGGGCGCAGGGAGTATAAGTTCAAGCGGTGCGCTCCGGATGGGACGTTTGGCTTAAACAATTCGAGCAATGATGCCCTAATTAATGCGGCCAGGCCATTGTACCTTCGGAGGAAAGGCTCCTCCATTATCGACGGTTGGGATCACGCCACGCCTCGAATTTCGATCAATCGGGTGTCTCTCGAGGCGATTCCGGACGCCTTGAACGAGACGCCCCGCTCCCCAGGGCGATTTCTCGTTTTTATCTGAGTATTTCTCTGCGTGATTTCGCTGTTGAGTGGCTCATGTCTCGCCGATATTCTTGGGCCACCCTTAATCCGAAATCAGGAAAAATGGTCGGTTTGGACCGACAAATCAAAGTGGATCGGTTATGACCGAGGAGCGAAATAGGTCGGTTCGAACCGACGGATAGAATAGGTCGGTTAAGGCCGACAAACGAATACGGGTCGGCTGGGGCCGAGGGATGAAGATGGATCGGCTGAGGCCGACGGACAAAGATGGGTCGGCTGAGGCCGACGGACGAAATAGGTCGGCTTGGGCCGACGGACAAAATAGGTCGGCTTGGGCCGACGGACAAAAAATGGGTCGGCTAGGGCCGACAGACGAAGTAGGTCGGCTTGGGCCGACGGACGAAAATGGGTCGGCTAGGGCCGACGGATAAAAATGGGTCGGCTGGGGCCGACAGACGAAGTAGGTCGGCTTGGGCCGATGGATAAAAATGGGTCGGCTGGGGCCGACAGACGAAGTAGGTCGGCTTGGGCCGACGGACGAAAATGGGTCGGCTGGGGCCGACGGACGAAATAGGTCGGCTTGGGCCGACGGACGAAGATGGGTCGGCTGGGGCCGACGGACGAAATAGGTCGGCTTGGGCCGACGGACGAAATAGGTTTTCGCGCTCCCTGCCATTCCGTCAGTGTTCTGCCATCCCGCAGACAATTCGGTTTTTCTTTACTATAAGTGGAGACACGGCAGAGCGGGGGTATAAAGCTGTATCCGAGCTTTCCGGAAGGTGCTCCTTTCCCATGCAGGTTACCTCGTTGCGATGCGCACGCAACCGTCCACTATTGGACAGTACCCTTTCAAAGGACGATTTTCTGAGCCCGCCGATTTTCGAAGCGTCAGCGGACGATTTTCTGCATTTAATGACTGCGATCCGGGGTCAGGAAAGGATCTTCGTACGCGTCCCGGTTCAGGCGGTGGTTCGGCGCGCAGTGGGGTGCTACGCCAATTTCTGGGGACCACGTGGTAGCGTGGGACAGGTGTTTGAATCTCGGGACTTTCAGCTCTGATGGCTCGCCCCAAGTCCTTTCTGCCTATAAAAAGGGGAGAGGGGTTTTCATCTGGCTATCCCCAAAGTTTTCTTTCTCGTTGGAATTTTTATCATTCTCGTTTCTCTGTTACTGGGAGTGGAAGGATCGACCCTTCCTTTCATGGGCTCCTTGCCGCCGGATAGCTGGGGCGACCGGGGAGCAGCTGAAGGATGGCTCATCCTTAGGGGACGAGTCTCGGAGATCATATGGAGAGCGCACATGGAGGGGGCAGAGATCATACGGAGAGCGCACATATGCGCTTCCGTTGTGGTTTCTGCGGCTCCTGTTCGGGGACGCAGGGTCGGAAGTGCACGCGGGTCTCCCATGGCTCACTTGAACCTCCCTCCCTCCCTGATTCCGAACCCTGGGCTCGGCTACCGGGGGAGGGGGCGAGAGCGCCTCGTCCGCCGACTCCTTGGCCTTGAGACATGGCAAGGCGGAGCAGTACCCCTCCGGTTGGGTGGTCTGGGATGGTCATCCAGATATCCCGGTTGGGCCACCCAGATATCGTCCTGACTTGGTGCCAGTCACAGCCATTGGCCCGGGTCGACGGTTTTTATCGGCCTTAAAAGACTGGACGGCGTTCCTTCAGGCTCGAGGATCGGGCGCCGGAGCATCGCAGATTGGAGCGGTCGCTCGAGCTTTATATTTGTCTTTATTTTATGCATTTCAATGCTTTTGTAACGCCTATGAGGCATTGTAATTGATCATGATGGGCAATAAAGAGAGTTATATGTTGTTTCTCAATTGCCTTTTCTTGTGCCGATCTCATTGCTATCTGTCGTTTGTGGGGCATAAAAGTGTCCCGCTCGTCCTTAGACGAGGATTCCATGATGCCCGAACTAATTGAGGTCCGTATGCAGTGGTGCAAAGATAGTTCGGCGAAATACACTCCTTGCTTAGGTCGGGAGTCTGGTATTTTGTGCTCCGTTTTTATCGGAGCCCGGAGTATCGTGGATCGGCTTCGGCCGAAGTTCGGGGAGTTTTCAACCCTTTTTGCCATGGTTTAAGGATTTAGTCCCTCGAGATAGTTTGAGTTTCGTAGAACGTCTTACTTGGCTCTGCCAAGGTTTGAAGAATTTTGCAACTCGGCACTGCCGAGGCTTGGAGAGAATCTCGCTTGGCCATGCCAAGGTTCGGAGAAATTTGTAACTCGGCCCTGCCGAGGTTCGAAGAATTGACACTCGGCCTTGCCGAGGTTCGGAAAACTGCTAGCTCGGCCCTGCCGAGGTTCGGAGAACTGGTAGCTCGGCCCTGCCGAGGTTCGGAGAACTGGAGCTCGGCCCTGCCGAGGTTCGGAGAACTGGTAGCTCGGCCCTGCCGAGGTTCGAGAACTGGTAGCTCGGCCCTGCCGAGGTTCGGAGAACTGGTAGCTCGGCCCTGCCGAGGTTCGGAGAACTGTAGCTCGGCCTGCCGAGGTTTGGAGAACTGGTAGCTCGGCCCTGCCGAGGTTCGGAGAACTGGTAGCTCGGCTCTGCCGAGGTTCGAGAAACTGTAGCTCGGCCCTGCCGAGGTTTGGAGAACTGGTAGCTCGGCCCTGCCGAGGTTCGGAGAACTGGTAGCTCGGCCCTGCCGAGGTTCGAGAACTGTAGCTCGGCCCTGCCGAGGTTTGGAGAACTGGTAGCTCGGCCCTGCCGAGGTTCGGAGAACTGTAGCTCGGCCCTGCCGAGGTTTGGAGAACTGGTAGCTCGGCCCTGCCGAGG
>UESW01004927.1:86018-133010 GCA_900491605.1 Calamus simplicifolius | reverse complement strand
TGGGCGGCCCCCAGTCTTGGGCGGCCTCCAGAGTCTAGGCGGCCCATAGAGCTTGGACGGCCTCCGATCCTGGGCGGCCCCCAGTCCTGGGCGGCCCCCAGTCTTGGGCGGCCTCCAGAATCTAGGCGGCCCCCGATCCTAGGCGGCCCCTAGAGCTTGGACGGCCTCCGATCCTGGGCGGCCCCCAGTCCTGGGCGGCCCCCAGTCTTGGGCGGCCTCCAGAGTCTAGGCGGCCCATAGAGCTTGGACGGCCTCCGATCCTGGGCGGCCCCCAGTCCTGGGCGGCCCCCAGTCTTGGGCGGCCTCCCGAGTCCAGGCGGCCCCTAGAGCTTGGACGACCTCCGATCCTGGGCGGCCCCCAGTCCTGGGCGGCCTCCAGAGTCTAGGCGGCCCCCGATCCTAGGCGGCTCCTAGAGCTTGGACGGCCTCCGATCCTGGGTGGCCCCCAGTCCTGGGCGGCCCCCAGTCTTGGGCGGCCTCCAGAGCCTAGGCGGCCCTTAGAGCTTGGACGGCCTCCGATCCTGGGCGGCCCCCAGTCCTGGGCGGCCCCCGTCCTGGGCGGCCCCCAGCCTTGGGCGGCCTCCAGAGTCTAGGCGGCCCCGATCCTAGGCGGCCCCCAGTTTAAGAATAATCCCCACGTCAGAACCATTAAACGAGATAAGCCGTCATATTCGGAACAGAAATCGAGAAATGCTAAAATCATCACACCTTAAATGGTTCGCATAAGACAAACACCAAAAGGAAACATTGAACCTCTATTTTAGAGCCAGATCCTTTTTCCCTCACCCTGACGTCTCCACCATCTCTGACATTCCTTTGGGATAATCATCATCATCATGAAAAAGGATTCCTTCATGAGCAAGTTTCTTAATATCCTTATTAAGCATTATCACTGAATGACCACGTAATGGGAGATGAACACTTATCCTACACGTGGACATCCAGGATAATAAAATAAATAATAATGAAAAGAGGAGAAAAGAGGAGAGAAGGGAAGGAGGGGGGGGACTTCTTCCTTGAAAAAAAAAAGAGAGATCTTGAAAAACCCTAAAACAAAAAATCTGGTGATCCAGCATCAACAGATTGGCGCGCCAGGAAGGGGGGGATTATCGTCGGAGCAGTGAGAAATGCCTGTTCTACGATTCCACAGAGATGAGCTCCAGATCTCTGGAAGAAGATCCTACTGACTGGTCTGGGGGGCATCCTTCGCCCCCCAATGATGGTCTCGCACCTCTTGGCCCTTCTCAGTCGGTGAAGTCGACCCCTCCGGCTTCTTCTTCACCACTACCGACTCCGGCTGTTCCCCAAGACCAACTGCTGATCCTCACTCAGCAGGTCCAGACCCTCGTGGGGATGGTTCAGCAGTTGCAAGAACGACACTCTCAAGGAATTCCACAACGGCTCGAGCGGCCTTTATCACCTAGGTCGGCTACTCCTGTTAGCCGACAGTCAGCTCGAGGGAGATCTCCTCCGACAAGGCCTCTCCGCTCTTATTCTCCAGGAAGGCGGCGGTCCCAGAGTCTCCGTGACGGCTCCCGCTCCTTGTCCCATTCCCCCGACGGTCTGCCTCCCGGACGGCGACGGGGGAAGGAGCCTTATGCGGGGCATCGTCGATGGCGCCATCGGACTCCTTCCAGTTCTCCTGAACCGGCTGAAGGAGGCGTGACCGACAGGATGGAAAGGCGCCTCGAGGAGCAAGACCGTCGGCTGGAAGAACTCAGCCAGAGAATCAATAGCCAGCCAGGATCAGATTATGACGCCCGCCCTCCTCTTACTCGGCGGATTATGGAAGAACCCATTCCAAGGAGGTTTTGATTTCCTCAGCTTGATCCCTATGACGGCACCACTGATCCCCTAGATCATTTGGAAAGCTATAAAGCTATCATGCAGGTCCAGGGAGCGACAGACGCCCTCTTATGCATTGCCTTCCCGGCCACTCTCCGTAAGGCGGCTCGTGTCTGGTATTCTCGTCTGCCCTCACGAAGTATCGACTCTTTTCGGCAGTTGGAGAAGTCTTTTCTGGCTCACTTTGACGCCTGTCGAAAAATTCCTCGGGTGGCAGACAGTCTATTCTCAGTGCAGCAGCAGGAAGGAGAATCTTTGAAGGATTTTGTAACCCGCTTCAAGGTGGCGGCCTGGAGGTTTATCATCTTGAGGATGCTGTGGCCACCTTAGCTCTAAAGCGGGGGCTCCGGCCCTCCCGTTTTACTTACTCTCTTGATAAAAAGCCTCCTTCTTCTTACGCCGATCTCCTGAGCCGCGCGCAGAAGTACATCCGCGCCGACGAAGCTGATTCATCCAGGAGAGGTGCGCAGGGGAGGGCTGGCAAAAGACCCGCTCGCCCGGAGTTGGTTGGACCTCCCCTTAAGAAGCCTGAGCTCTTACATCGGCCGACTGATCGCCGCAAGAATCAAGCTCCCAGGGAGGACCATCTTACACCCCTCTTAGCACCTCGAAGTCATATCCTTATGGAGATTGAAAACGAGCCTTATTTGCGGCGTCCGCCCCCGTTGAAGAAGGGTCCTGCCCGTGACAGAAGTCGCTACTGCCGTTTCCATAGGGATTATGGCCACGATACTGAAGAATGTCGGAATTTGAAGCAGGCCATCGAAGAGCTAATTCAGAGGGGATATCTGGGGCAATATGTGCAGAAAAAGGAAGTTCCTCCGGTACCGGCTTTGATGGGACCTCCTCCTGCTCAAGCTAGCATTGACAACACCCCAACAGAAAAGATGGTGGGTATGATCTCTCGTGGAAAGGCTTCATCTTCCAAGAGACCAAGGGGAGCAGAAGTGTTAGATGATGTAATCCTTCCTGAGGGAAGTGTAGCGGGGGGTAATATTGTAAAGGATGATAGCGTCGTCGTTTCAATGACGATCGCTAGGCATCCTGTAAAAAGAATCTTAATAGACAGCGGGAGCTCCGCTAATGTGCTTACTTATGATGCATTTCTTCGGATGAGGCTATCTCTGGATTCTCTTCGGCCCGTAGCCATCCCTCTGGTTGGTTTTACTGGGGACTCCATCCGGGTGGAGGGCGAGATTACTCTGCCAACTACGGCGGGTTCGCCACCGTGTCAAAGCACGGTTATGATGGATTTTCTGGTGGTTCGGGTTCCCTTGGCTTACAACGCCATTCTTGGTCGTCCCGGCTTGAACACATTAGATGCAATTATATCTACCAAGCGCTTATTAGTGCAGTCCCCTACCGAGCAAGGGGTCGGTGTGATGCATGGAGACGTGGACTCGGTCAGACCTTGCTATCATTTGGCCCCTAGTCCCCAGATGGTTGATGTTCCTTCGGTGACCGAGTCGTTCGACCCCAGGGAAGCTGAGCGGAGAGGAGAGCCAGCGGAACTTCTGATATCTTACCCACTGGGAGGTGACCCCACTAAAGTCGTGCGGATCGGCGAGCTCCTTCCCCCTGAGGTCCGGGACCAGCTCCTAGCTTTCTTATCAATGAATGCGGATGTCTTTGCTTGGAAAATAACGGATATGGTCGGAATTCCTCCAGAGGTAATTACTCATCAACTTAATATTAATCCAAGTTGCCACCCTATCCGCCAGAAGAAGAGGAGCTTTGCTCCTGAGCGGCATAAGGTCATTGACGTGGAGGTTGACAAGTTGCTTGTGGCCGGTCATATTCGAGAAGCGCGATATCCTGATTGGCTAGCCAATGTTGTTATGGTCCGGAAAGCCAGCGGAGGATGGAGAATATGCATCGACTACACAGATTTGAATAAAGCCTGTCCTAAGGACAGTTTTCCACTGCCCCGCATCGACCAGTTAGTAGATTCGACTTCTGGTCATGAACTTCTTAGTTTCATGGATGCCTTCTCAGGGTATAATCAGATAAAGTTGGACCCCGCAGATGAAGAGCATACTTCTTTTATCACTGAGAAGGGCATTTATTGTTATAAAGTAATGCCCTTCGGGTTGAAGAACGCGGGAGCTACATATCAGAGGCTGATGAACAAGGTGTTTAAAAGCCAGCTCGGCCGAAACATGGAAGTATATGTAGATGATATGTTGACAAAAAGCACATATGCCGCCGATCATGTCGCCGATCTGCAAGAAACTTTCCACAACCTCCGGCTCCATAGAATAAAGCTCAACCCCCGCAAGTGTGCATTTGGAGTGACGGCGGGGAAATTCTTGGGTTTCTTGGTCACCCGGCGTGGGATTGAAGCAAACCCAGAGAAAATTCAAGCCATCCTCAATATGAGACAACCTATGTGTAAGAAGAGGTGCAACAACTCACCGGGAGGATAGCAGCGTTAAGCCGATTCCTGTCCAGATCAGCTGAAAGATGTTTGCCCTTCTTTAAAATCCTGCGTAAAGCAGATGGCTTTGAATGGACAGGTGAGTGCCAACGAGCTTTTGAAGAACTCAAGGAATTCTTATCTACACCGCCCCTACTATCTAAGCCGGAGGAAGGAGAGAGGCTTTTCCTTTATCTGGCGGCTTCTCCGGAAGCCGTTAGTTCTGTTTTGGTGCGTGTCGGCGACCACGCCGTTCAACGACCTGTATATTACACCAGCAAGGTACTTCATGGTCCGGAAGAGAGGTATTCTAAAGCAGAGAAAGTCATCTTCGCTTTATTCGTTTCCGCCCGGCGACTCAGACCCTATTTCCAAGCTCATCCCATAGTCGTCCTCACTGATCAACCTCTCAGGGCTATTTTGTCGCGGCCCGACACTTCTGGCCGGTTAGCCAAGTGGGCCATCAAACTGGGGGAATTCGACTTATCATTTCAACCCAGGGCATCTTTAAAATCTCAGGTTTTGGCTGATTTCCTAGTAGAATGCACCTGGTCTGAACAGCCTCAAGAAGAACTTCCCCGAATTCTGTCAGATAGTGAGAAGACGGATCATGAAGCCTGGGTCCTCCATGTTGATGGGGCCTCTAATTCACAAGGCAGCGGAGCTGGACTCATTCTCGCTAGCCCGGAAGGCATGATAGTAGAATATGCTCTTCGTTTTCTCTTTGAAGCCACCAATAATCAAGCTGAATATGAGGCTTTGCTGACCGGAATCAAACTAGCGCATGGAATGGGAATCAGAAGTCTTCGAGTTTTCACCGACTCACAGCTCATTTCCGCCCAAGTATCAGGAGAGTATGAGGCTCGTGACCCTATCATGTTTCAATATCTGAATAAAGTTGGATCATTAATCCCCTTATTGGATCACTTTGTTATCAGTTATATACCCAGAGGTGAAAATGCTAGGGCCGACATGTTGGCCCGACTAGCTACCTCGATGGATAGTGCTATGGGTAAGACCTATATTGAGTATCTGGAGGCCCCTAGCATCGAAGCTACTGAAGAAGTCCTGCCCATTACCCAAAAGGAGGCCTGGATGGAACCTTATGTCCGGTATCTAAAAGATGGCGTTCTCCCAGTTGACCTTGAAGAAGCTAAGCTGCTTAAACGGAGGGCTTCTAAATTTGTGCTACTAGAAGGTCAACTTTATAAAAAATCCTTCTCTCAGCCCCTCCTCAAATGTGTTAGTTCGGTAGATGCTGATTATGTCCTTAGGGAAATTCATGAAGGCATCTGTGGGAATCATTCTGGAGGACGATCTTTAGCACGTAAGGCTCTCCGACAAGGATACTACTGGCTCACCATGCAAGAGGATGCAACAGAATTAGTAAAAAGGTGTGATTCATGCCAACGGTACGCCTACATTCAACGGCAACCGTCTTCTCAGCTAAATTCTCTTTCTTCCCCCTGGCCCTTCGCTCAGTGGGGTATGGATATCCTCGGCCCTTTCCCCCCTGCGACAGGACAGCGCAAATTCTACTAGTAGCCATTGATTATTTTACTAAATGGGTCGAAGCTGAAGCACTCGCCAAGATTACTGAAGCTAAAGTTCAAACCTTTTTCTGGAAAGCCATTATTTGTCGCTACGGCATTCCGCACACCCTCATTACTGACAACAGCCGACAGTTTGACAACAATGCCTTTCGGACTTTCTGTACTGATCTCGGTATCGTGCAACGATTCACCTCCGTTGGTCATCCACAATCTAACGGAGAAGCTGAAGTTACAAATCGCATGATATTACGAGGACTAAGAACTAGATTGGATACATCCAAAGGAAGATGGGTAGAAGAGCTCCCGAGTGTACTCTGGGCTTACCACACAACCCCCAGAACGCCGACAGGAGAAACGCCATTCAGCCTGGTTTTTGGTTCCGAAGCTGTTATTCCCGTCGAGATTGGCTTGCCAAGTGGACCAGTAGAAGCATATAATGAAGCAGACAACCTCCCCAGCTTAAGGGCCAGTCTTGACCTCATTGATGAAGCGAGAGATCGGGCTCGAGTTAAGATTGCAGCATACCAACAACAGGTAGCAAGGTACTACAATGCCCGCGTCCGCCCGAAGGATTTTCGTCAGAGAGATTTAGTTCTAAGAAAAGCTTCGGTGTCCAAACCAGCGGAAGGGGGCAAACTATCCCCGAACTGGGAAGGACCCTATCGGGTGAGAAAGGTTCTTCATCGTGGAGCATACCAGCTAGAAGATCTGGATGGACAACTAATCCCCCGAACATGGAATGCAGACAATCTCCGGCCGTACTACCTGTGATGTAATGTATTTACACAAATGTTAAATAAGCCTGCACTTTTGAACACATATCTTTGAATAATTATTCAGGGTGACTTAAGCGGCCCTACGGTCTAAAGGACACCCCCAGGTCGGTGTAACTCACCCCTGAGGAGGTTCAAGTCCTTGACTTAAAGCGGCCCCGACTGCGGTAAACAGCCCGGCGGCCCTACGGTCTAAAGGACACCCCCAGGCCGGTGTAACTCACCCCTGAGGAGGTTCAAGTCCTTGACTTAAAGCGGCCCCGACTGCGGTAAACAGCCCGGCGGCCCTACGGTCTAAAGGACACCCCCAGGCCGGTGTAACTCACCCCTGAGGAGGTTCAAGTCCTTGACTTAAAGCGGCCCCGACTGCGGTAAACAGCCCGGCGGCCCTACGGTCTAAAGGACACCCCCAGGCCGGTGTAACTCACCCCTGAGGAGGTTCAAGTCCTTGACTTAAAGCGGCCCCGACTGCGGTAAACAGCCCGGCGGCCCTACGGTCTAAAGGACACCCCCAGGCCGGTGTAACTCACCCCTGAGGAGGTTCAAGTCCTTGACTTAAAGCGGCCCCGACTGCGGTAAACAGCCCGGCGGCCCTACGGTCTAAAGGACACCCCCAGGCCGGTGTAACTCACCCCTGAGGAGGTTCAAGTCCTTGACTTAAAGCGGCCCCGACTGCGGTAAACAGCCCGGCGGCCCTACGGTCTAAAGGACACCCCCAGGCCGGTGTAACTCACCCCTGAGGAGGTTCAAGTCCTTGACTTAAAGCGGCCCCGACTGCGGTAAACAGCCCGACGGCCCTACGGTCTAAAGGACACCCCCAGGCCGGTGTAACTCACCCCTGAGGAGGTTCAAGTCCTTGACTTAAAGCGGCCTCGACTGCGGTAAACAGCCCGGCGGCCCTACGGTCTAAAGGACACCCCCAGGCCGGTGTAACTCACCCTGAGGAGGTTCAAGTCCTTGACTTAAAGCGGCCCCGACTGCGGTAAACAGCCCGGCGGCCCTACGGTCTAAAGGACACCCCCAGGCCGGTGTAACTCACCCCTGAGGAGGTTCAAGTCCTTGACTTAAAGCGGCCCCGACTGCGGTAAACAGCCCGGCGGCCCTACGGTCTAAAGAACACCCCCAGGCCGGTGTAACTCACCCCTGAGGAGGTTCAAGTCCTTGACTTAAAGCGGTCCCGACTGCGGTAAACAGCCCGGCGGCCCTACGGTCTAAAGGACACCCCCAGGCCGGTGTAACTCACCCCTGAGGAGGTTCAAGTCCTTGACTTAAAGCGGCCCCGACTGTGGTAAACAGCCCGGCGGCCCTACGGTCTAAAGGACACCCCCAGGCCGGTGTAACTCACCCCTGAGGAGGTTCAAGTCCTTGACTTAAAGCGGCCCCGACTGCGGTAAATAGCCCGGCGGCCCTACGGTCTAAAGGACACCCCCAGGCCGGTGTAACTCACCCCTGAGGAGGTTCAAGTCCTTGACTTAAAGCGGCCCCGACTGCGGTAAACAGCCCGGCGGCCCTACGGTCTAAAGGACACCCCCAGGCCGGTGTAACTCACCCCTGAGGAGGTTCAAGTCCTTGACTTAAAGCGGCCCCGACTGCGATAAACAGCCCGGCGGCCCTACGGTCTAAAGGACACCCCCAGGCCGGTGTAACTCACCCCTGAGGAGGTTCAAGTCCTTGACTTAAAGCGGCCCCGACTGCGGTAAACAGCCCGGCGGCCCTACGGTCTAAAGGACACCCCCAGGCCGGTGTAACTCACCCCTGAGGAGGTTCAAGTCCTTGACTTAAAGCGGCCCCGACTGCGGTAAACAGCCCGGCGGCCCTACGGTCTAAAGGACACCCCCAGGCCGGTGTAACTCACCCCTGAGGAGGTTCAAGTCCTTGACTTAAAGCGGCCCCGACTGCGGTAAACAGCCCGGCGGCCCTACGGTCTAAAGGACACCCACAGGCCGGTGTAACTCACCCCTGAGGAGGTTCAAGTCCTTGACTTAAAGCGGCCCCGACTGCGGTAAACAGCCCGGTGGCCCTACGGTCTAAAGGACACCCCCAGGCCGGTGTAACTCACCCCTGAGGAGGTTCAAGTCCTTGACTTAAAGCGGCCCCGACTGCGGTAAACAGCCCGACGGCCCTACGGTCTAAAGGACACCCCCAGGCCGATGTAACTCACCCCTGAGGAGGTTCAAGTCCTTGACTTAAAGCGGCCCCGACTGCGGTAAACAGCCCGACGGCCCTACGGTCTAAAGGGCACCCCCAGGCCGGTATAACTCACCCCTGAGGAGGTTCAAGTCCTTGACTTAAGCGGCCCCTACCACGGTAGACGGCTCGACGGCTCCCAATCCTGGGCGGCCCCCAGTCTTGGGCGGCCTCCAGAGCTAGGCGACTTTCGAACCTAGGCAACCCCTAGAGTCTGGACGGCTAGATGGCCCTACGGTCCAAGTATAACTCATTCCCAAGAAAGTATAAATCCTTGGTTAGATAGTTTTGAGTTGTACTTCGAGGATAATTGAGTACTGGCGAGCCATCTAAGTCAAGCAACACCATTGTCCTAATCCGCAAATAGGAGCCAAGAATAAGGCAGAGGAGGTATTAGATAATACTAAATCAATAAAGAGTAACATTCATTCATTTAAAGTTAAATCTTGTCAGCGGACAGATTTTCACAACAAAAAGGTCCTTAAACAGGACCGAATCTAAGATAAAAATCAAAATAAAACTCAACACCCTCGATCAATCTTTTGAAGGCTCCTTCTCTGCATCAGGATTGGCAGCCGGCTCCTCAGCAAGAGGCTTTTCTGTAGCGAGAGTCTCAGTGGCCACTGCTTCACTCGCCACATCTTCGACCCCCGTATCGGAAACTCCTTCGTCATCCACGGGTCGAAAACGTTCGAGGTCCTTTAAGTTGAACTGTCGAGCCAATATCCGCTTGCATTTCTCAAAACCTTCAACGAAAGCATCTAGAGCAGCCTCCTGGAACTCTGCTTCAAAATCTTGGGAGCCCTTATATTCTTTAATAGTGTCCCTGGCTTTAGCTTCAGCTATGGCCACTTTTTCCTGAGCTCTGGCCTCAGCCATAGCTATCTTTTCCTGAGCTTCGGTCTCGACCGTAGCCATCTTCTTCTGAGCCTCCACCATTGCTGCTTCAACTTTATCGAGAGCATTTTTAGTGTCCTTCTCGGCTAAAACCAGTTTCTCCATAGCATCACGAGCAGTGGCCTCCGCGCTATCCGCCCGATTCTCCGTATGTTCCAGCCTGAGGGAAGTTTCTTTTAACTTTTCTTCCGTTGGTAGCAACCTTGCCCGGACCTCACACAACTAGGCATCTAAACTCCGCAGTTCCTTTTCTGCCCTCCCTCTCCAAGACCGATAATTTTCCTGCATGACCCGAAGGTCATGCAATGCTTTTGATTCTCGGGCCCTTGTATCCACCAACTCTTTATCCAGACTAGCATTCTGAGACTTGGTCCTGTCTAAGTCTTCGCGTAGCACGAAGAGACCATTAGCCGTCTGCAAAGCGCACTCAGTCAGTGTCCAAGTTTGATGATCAGAAAGGGAACAAAAAATTGGACTTTACCTGCAGTGCAGCAGTAAACATAGTATCGAATGCCTCTGCCTGTGTTGCCTTCCTCAGTTTGTCTTGAAATCTGGGCAATATCGCTAGTTTAAGGATTGTCTCTGATAGGCAACTCTTGTATCTGACATCCTCGCTAGGCGGTTGGGGAGCTGAGGGCGGAGTCCTTGAAGTATCTGGTGAGGCAGGAACGGGAACATCCACTTCCGTCGATAATGAAGGACCTGGCAAGTCAGCTTTAGCTGCTTCTACTTCCCTTGTAGACTCCCCAACACTCTGGGCGGGAGATGGAATGGCCTCGGGAGGCTCCCTCTCGACGGGATCTCCTATAAGGCCCCCCGTCGGAAGACTCATTTCCCCTTCACTATCTTCTACTAAGGTCGCCTCAGGGATAACCGCTGGAGGTTGGACCTGACTGTCCGATCCCAATTGACGGGATCTTTTAGGTTCGCCCCCTGCTGGCGCATCACACTCACCTCTCTCCCTCTTTCGAAGCTTTGACACCAAGAAATCTCGATAGAACTTCATTGCTACAAAGTGACGAACACAGGATTAGCTAAGAAAAAAAAAAGAAAGAAAGAAAAAAGAAAAGATAAACTCTTTGAAGCTCACCGGGCGCTGCAGCCAGCGACACCGGCACGAACGCAGCCTCTCGGAGATTATCCTCCGATAGCAACTCCCTACTAGGGGGAATAATTGTAGAAATTAAAGTATTAAACAGCTCGCGGTCTCTTTCTTCGATACTCGCATTCTGATTTGGGCTAGTATCTGGAATACCCCAATCCACATCTAACCCCTCCAAATGCGCATAAAAAAACCTAGACTTCCACCCTTTGATTTTAGATGGGAGGTTGAGTTTTAGAACCCTTTTAGGTCTTGAGGTAAAACTCCACCACCCATCCCTAACTGGGTTTCGGATTCTATACAGGGACCTAAACAAAGAAAGTCTAGCAGAGGCTCCATGAAAAGAGCAGAGAACTAAAAACGAAAATACAACGCGGATGGAATTGGGAGTAAGCTGTGCCGGAATAAGGTGGTATCGATTTAACAGATTTATAAAAAAGGGGTGAAACGGCAATCGTAGACCACTCCTAAAAAACTCTTCGTATAGAGCGATCTTACCCGGTTGCCCTCGACTAACCCTATCCTCTGGAAGAGGGACAGAAAGCTGAATGTCATCCGGAACTCCAAATTGAGCCCTAAGATTTCTGAGGTCCTGTGAAGACATTACGGAAGCAATGTCCGCCGGTCCAGTCAGTTTGGAGACAGCCGCAGGGGGCTCTACCTCAGGACCGGCGGACGAGCAAGGGGCCCTAAGAGACTGAGGTAATGACCTAGACACGGGTCGGGAGGATTGAGCAGCAGGTTGGTCCCCGCAGATAATTACCCCTCCCAAGGCCTCTCGACGTGCCCGGAGAATCTCCTCTCAGGAGGGCTCTTTCATGGGACCCTTGCCTTTTCTATCTACGGAAAGGTCCATAAAGAAAAAGGAAGAGGAAAAAGCCAACTAACCTGGGTTTGAGAAGATAAAAACGGAGGAAGACACACGAAATCAAGAACTGAAGGAAAGGGATGATCTTTTTAACATATATAAAAGCCAGACGCGACGCTTCGGGTACCACAAGGATACATGATGGTCCGTCATATAGCCGGACAAGTGAAAAGACGCCATCCTCTCAGAAACGCGCGTCTCCCCTCCTTTTCCCTTTTTCCCTAAGTGTCACTTATCACGTGCTGAACTTTCAACAAATTCAAATTTTCCGTCCTTCTCCCTTGCATGTGCATGCCATACATATATGCAAGGAAGATGGGCGAGGGGGCATATGATATGGATAATGAGCAAAATAGTTAAACTAAATAAATAAAGGGCAGCTTGGGCGGCCCCCAGTCTTGGGCGGCCTCCAGAGTCTAGGCGGCCCATAGAGCTTGGACGGCCTCCGATCCTGGGCGGCCCCCAGTCCTGGGCGGCCCCCAGTCTTGGGCGGCCTCCAGAATCTAGGCGGCCCCCGATCCTAGGCGGCCCCTAGAGCTTGGACGGCCTCCGATCCTGGGCGGCCCCCAGTCCTGGGCGGCCCCCAGTCTTGGGCGGCCTCCAGAGTCTAGGCGGCCCATAGAGCTTGGATGGCCTCCGATCCTGGGCGGCCCCCAGTCCTGGGCGGCCCCCAGTCTTGGGCGGCCTCCCGAGTCCAGGCGGCCCCTAGAGCTTGAACGACCTCCGATCCTGGGCGGCCCCCAGTCCTGGGCGGCCCCCAGTCTTGGGCGGCCTCCAGAGTCTAGGCGGCCCCCGATCCTAGGCGGCCCCTAGAGCTTGGACGGCCTCCGATCCTGGGCGGCCCCCAGTCCTGGGCGGCCCCCAGTCTTGGGCGGCCTCCAGAGCCTAGGCGGCCCCTAGAGCTTGGACGGCTTCCGATCCTGGGCGGCCCCCAGTCCTGGGCGGCCCCCAGTCTTGGGCGGCCTCCCGAGTCTAGGCGGCCCCTAGAGCTTGGACGGCCTCCGATCCTGGGCGGTCCCCAGTCCTGGGCGGCCCCCAGCCTTGGGCGGCCTCCAGAGTCTAGGCGGCCCCCGATCCTAGGCAGCCCCCAGTCCTGGGCGGCCCCCAGTTTAAGAATAATCCCCATGTCAGAACCATTAAACGAGATAAGCCGTCATATTCGGAACAGAAATCGAGAAATGCTAAAATCATCACACCTTAAATGGTTCGCATAAGACAAACACCAAAAGGAAACATTGAACCTCTATTTTAGAGCCAGATCCTTTTTCCCTCACCCTGATGTCTCCACCATCTCTGACATTCCTTTGGGATAATCATCATCATCATGAAAAAGGATTCCTTCATGAGCAAGTTTCTTAATATCCTTATTAAGCATTATCACTGAATGACCACGTAATGGGAGATGAACACTTATCCTACACGTGGACATCCAGGATAATAAAATAAATAATAATGAAAAAGAGGAGAAAAGAGGAGAGAAGGGAAGGAGGGGGGGACTTCTTCCTTCAAAAAAAAAAGAGAGATCTTGAAAAATCCTAAAACAAAAAATCTGGTGATCCAGCATCAACAATTACGAACCCTAGTTTAAAACGAGCAAAGCTATGGATTAATTGCCTAATGCTCTGGACCCTTTGGCGTACTAATTTAAAATGGCTCAAGACTGAAAAACCATCAATCTAAATTTAAATTTAGATGAAACTTTCAAATTTCAAATCAGCTAAAAGAATTACAAACTTTGTTAATAAACGTAGCGTGATACTTTTTCATTGAGTTTCACATCGAGAAATTGAGAAAAGATTGAATGGTAACCGATTAAGAAAGATGGATAAGTACCAATTGAATTCCTTTTGAACTGTGATGGTCTAAATTGCTGTGAACTTTATCCATTTTGCTTTCTTGTAACGAAATGAATTCATGGATTTGTGAACTTGAATCGTTACATGTAGATTCATAAGCCGCTCAAAGCAAAACAACAAATCGGCACCCATTTCCCTATGGTGCCACCTAGGGTTCCATTGGCTGGCCGGCTTGGATCTTGTTCCTCCGACCCAAGTCAAGAAAGCCCTGATATTAAACTTCCTATCAGACGGTCATCTTTAAGCTAGTCCACTTTGCTCCTTACTTCAACCATTAACGAGAGAGAGAGAGAGAGAGAGAGGGAGATTCCGTTCACTTCCGTCCAACACCGCTGACCCACTGTTCCATACCGTGTATCCTCATGTTTTGTCCCCAGTTGCCCAAGAAGGCACGCTGGAGTGTCTGTCATCCATCGTCCTCGGTACAGTCCAAACCCCTGTGGTGGTCCCTTCCCGTCCATTCCATCAAACCCCCCTCTTCTTTTGCCACGTACGCCACCTTACGTTAATTTAATAAAAATTTAAAAATCAGGATTAGATCGATTCAATGATTTTTTAATTTTTATTAGTTTATATAAAAATTAATTTAATAATAAAATTGGATCAGACTTATAATCGACTCCTAATTGAATTGATCGGTTCAATCTAATTTTTAAAATTATAATTTTAATAACCATAATTTATCCATATATAATATATGATTTAAAATTTTTCAACATTAAAATGATATTTGTTTTTGTTACGGCCGTTATTACCTCGGTGCCCAACCGTGCATCGCCCTCCTCCATGATTGCACGAGGATCAATGAACGGGTCTGATAGCCGGGGTCCGCCACCTCATTTGATTGCCCAGTCATTCAAAGCCGTCTGATCGAGATCAGCGGTTCCCTGGTTTCTCGGCCTTGGAGTTGAACCGGCGTGGCATTTGGTTTAGGGGGAGTCGCTGACCGGGTACGGTCGGTGGAAGGCGACCGGATGGGGGCTCCCTCGTCCTTTCGAAAGCGTCCGGAAAGACGGGAAAATGATTGGACCGGGCGACCGAACCGACGACTGCAACTGGCTGGTGAATAAAGAGGCGCGAATAACACTGCCGTAAATTAGTTTAGATAAAAAAAATATTTGTTGTAAACTGAAGCATTGAATTTACTCAACTTAAAATTAGTTTAGAATAAAATTTAGAAAAAAATTGTAACGATGAAGGGAGCAATTCCAACCAACGGTCGAGATTTGTCCTAGACCCTTTTATCTTCCCGTCTCGGCCACCTTCGCGGGACCCCTCTCCCTTCCACTCCAGTTCACTCTCTCTCTCTCTCTCTCTCTCTCTCCCTTTGGTTTGGTTTTTAAAGCTCCCCAGAGCTTTGTATCATCCATGAGAGAGATGATGTTGGGGAAGCGGCAGAGACGTCCGATGAGGAGGACGACGAGCATGACGGAGTTCGCGGGGGACGTTCTGGCCGGCGTCGAGGCTTCCCAGCCGTCGGATCAGACGAGAGCCCACCACGGTCATGGGCACGGCCACCAGAGGTACAGGCAGCGGGCGGCGACGGCGGAGAGAGGCGGGGGCAGATGATGTACGAAGGGGGGGGCGCCGGGGTGGAGTCGCTGGAGGCGCGGCTCCTTGGAGCCATGGTGCCTCCACGGAGAGCCGGCAACGGTCGGAACCCCGGCGACCCTGGGATGGTGGAGACCGCCCCTTTCTTGAAGGCCTGCGGCCTCTGCAAACGCCGCCTCGGCCCTGGCCGCGACACCTTCATGTATAGGTACAACGGCCTGGATCACGGTCCTTTGGCTTAAAAATCCGATTTTTATTCCTCATCTGAGAAAAAAAAATCGATCTTCTACGTTCTTCAGATTACAGATCTGAATTTTCGCGCTCTTCTATGAAAGATTTTCATTTTTTTTTCCCGTTCTAGTGATTTTCTGGGGGAAATTTTGAGATGCCCGATGGTTATCATCTGACTGTTCCAAAAAGACAGGGTTTTTCCTCGTGTGCCATATGTTCTTCGTTTCCTGTTAGTATAAACCATTCTTGTGGTTATAGAACTCTCATGGTGATGCCACCATAGCTTTAGTCGATCCTTTTAGTGGGTGTCAGATTTTTTGCTGTGATATCTATTTTAGAGATTTTTTTTTTTTTTTGAGTTTTCTTGCACTAACTTAGTGAGATTTTGAGGTTTGAATTTTTGAAGTCTTTTATTTTAAATAATATTGATTGATATTATGAGTTTTTTCTTTTTATTATTCAGTTATATACATATCTTTTTGTTCTACTTCATACACCTAACGAACGATGCATCATCATCATCATCATCATTTTTATTTAAGGAAAAGAACCATGTAATATCTTAAATCCAGCAGTCAACCAAGCTAATAAGCCCCCACCATGCTTTGCTAAAAAAGCCATGTCACTAGTTTGGATCTATAAAATTCCAATCCGAGACAGTTCCTTCTCTTGAATGAATCCAACGTATGCATAATAGCTACTAGATTCTTGGTCTTTATTGACACGAACAACCAAGGGGAGTGGTTTTTACTGTATGTCCTAAAAACTACGTGTCACTCAGCTCTGAATATATAAGCTCACCTTCACCCTACTCGATTCTTGGTCTTTATTGCTGCAAGGTAGCTAGCCATGGTTTGATCTTAATTGCTTTCATTTTTGTCTTTTGTTCAACAGGGGTGACATTGCCTTCTGTAGCCTCGAGTGCCGGCAGCAGCAGATGAATCTGGATGAGCGGAAGGAGAAGTGCTCTCTAACTTCCATTAAGGTCGACACTCCCCCTCCCACCACCCCCAGCTCGGAGCAGTCCGGCAATGGTGAAACGATGGCCGCTGCCTAAGCTTAAACTCCATCCATCTTTTCCAATAGAATCCCAGAAGCTCGCAGTTATATATATATTGTACATGCCATAAGGCAAACGCAGTAGATGTGGTTGGGGTTTTATGGTTTTCCAGCATCAGTGCTGTTATCAGAGAACATGCATGTTTGA
Source organism: Calamus simplicifolius (assembly GCA_900491605.1). Taxonomy (NCBI): domain Eukaryota; kingdom Viridiplantae; phylum Streptophyta; class Magnoliopsida; order Arecales; family Arecaceae; genus Calamus; species Calamus simplicifolius. The sequence continues at coordinate 116,524 of UESW01004927.1, read as the reverse complement.
AAGAGCTGATGCTAAGCTATTAATTTGCCAACTTCTATGATCTTTTTCTTTTTCTTCGTTTCTTCGAGAAGGAATGGAAGACCCTACAAATGTTTGTGGCTCTCTTTATTCCCCCGGAATATATGTGTTTACAACTTGTCAAAAATCAAATGGCTGTGCTTGGCTTCTGATTCAAGATGCTTCTCATGAGGAGCAGGTGATTCCCCATCTCTGTCTTGTGATTCCCACCAGCCTTTGCCCTTGGAGGGGAGAAAAGCACAGCCTTTCGGTGACAAAAAGATGCGAAACCGTGCATCCTCTTTTCTGAAGTACTTTTAATGCCTCTTTTTTTTTTTTTTTTTTTCTTTCTTTCTTTTCCACCAGCAGCCTCTGTTAAAAAAAACATGTGAAACTACATGCACACAATAAATGGTGAGGTCACTACCGCCACCATTCATTGGTGACAACGTGAGGGTGCCCCTCTAACTTGCTCTACTGTGACAGCATCTGGTATTGCCGACAAGTTTTAGCTCGGTTGGTCGGCACTTCTCTTCTGCTAAGAAGAAGTCCTGTTTTCAAATGCATGGTTAATATTTCTCATGATGCTTCTGAAAACATAAAAAACTATTCTTGAGATTTATTGATCCATCTTTGGCTTATGTCTCATAATTCACTAGTAAACATAGTCGCAGTAAACTTCATGTCTCATAGTACAACAGTAACATAGCGTAAATCATGGGACTTCTCAAATTTTAGATCCTCTCTTGTAGATCTGTAACATTGAATGGTCTGTCATATGTTCTTCACATAAGTCTTAATTTACCAATGAATACGTTCTAAATTTATTTTAGCTTTTTTAAAACTGTTTTCTGATAAAAAACTAAAATTTATTAAGAATATTCTTGGCAAATGGAAACAGGAGAGAATGAGATTTGTAAATAGGTGATGTGCTAGAAGATATTATATATTTCTTCTTGCATACAATAATCTTGTAGATGAGACAGTACATGGTTGGGGCCTTGAGGTCCTTGATAACTCTTTTTAAATATGCTTAGTTCACATCATAGTATGATTAATTAGCTCATGCATTAGTGAGCACAAGAAAACCTTTTAGTTGAGTGGTGGGGAATTGGAATCTGAAGGTGGGGAAGGTGTCATCTTGCATAGGTTGGTCCCCACCTATCCGTCTGAAAGAAGAGGGAGGGATCCATTGGTAGCTTTCCGGCATTTCATGGTTTAAGTGGGACCATGGAAAGATCCATCCATGGTCACCCATAACCCTACCTTTATCACCGTCCATTCTTCCTCACTGGTTCAGCATCCATCACGTCTCCTTCTCTTTCACTCTCAAAATTGCTGTATGAAGTAGATCACAAGCAAAGAAATGGTCAAAAAAATAAAAAAAGTCAAGTATTTCTCAGTTGTGACGTGTCATGCACTGGAGCAAAGAAAGGTGGTCTGTTGTTTAATCAGAGAAATTAACGTCAATCCTCAGCACCGATTGATCCTTGTGAAGTTTATAGAACCATTCTATCATGTTGCAACTCGGCCTCACCCAAAAAAAAATTAATTAAAACATATTATTTAGACTTTTCAATCATATATATATATATATATATATATATATATATGATTAAGTGCTTAGAATCTTCGCAATACATAACTAATATGGAATTAAACACTTACCAACATCATAAACTCTCGCATACTTATTTTTTTGAAGCTCTAGCATCTTCGGCAGACTAATGGTTTAAATTTAAATTTAATTAAATTTAACTATAAATACATAGAATTTATTTATAGTGTTCTTTAGTTCACATGGATTATGAATAAGGTTCACTTTAATACCATTTGATGCAATTCAGGATTTCACTTAAGAAGATGACTTGGAAAGTTTTATTTGAGCTACTCGATCTTTTTTAAGCATTCAGAATCTTTTCAATATAATATATATACTAAACATCTGTGAACATGAGCTTTTATATATTTGGTCTAATGATTTCATGTGCACCTACAACCATGACAATTTCTTATAGCGCTAAAATGTGAATATTGATCCATTTTCTATCCCACGGCTTCATGAGAATATTTTTAATTTATTTATTTTTGAGAATAATATTTGCAAAGACAAATTTTGTGATTACACTTGACATATTTTTTTTTCTACTCAACCACTAAGAAGAGAGGTGGAAAACAGCAGACCAAAGTCCCTTTGACAATGCTAGAAAACTACTTCAAATCATTCATCTTGTTTGTAGGAACAGTCAAACAGCATGCTAATGCATGCACACGCATCATCAAAATCCTTAGCCATGAAATCTATACAAGTGTATGGCTTCTCAATAGAAATCTTAAACATTAATTTGGAGTCTGCTAATTAATTTGCCTTTTTTTTTTTTTTTTTGACCGTAGTTTGCCACTAGTTGTTAGAAGAGCGATGCAACTTATCCCATATGTTATATTCAAATGGAAGATTTTTCCTTGGATGCATGAACATGACTCCTAACTTTGCTCTCCCTCGATGAGCTTTTTGTCTTTTTCGACATATCAGTCCATCTTTCCAACGCGCATTGCAAGAAAAATATCTAGAGACAAGGCAATCTTTTTGCCAATAGTGTTCTTATTATTTTAATGGAGTAAGATCTAGATAAAAAAGATGAAGATCTAAGCAAGGAACGTATATATACTTATTTAAGGGTCGACTGGCATGGGGTATGTGAGGGAAGCTCAATGGGCAATGAATAAAGAGTACTGAAAGTAGCCCTCCATCAGTGGCATTGGCAATGGACAAATGAGTTGTGGGTTGATGAACAACGATGTGGTTCCAAAGGCATTGGACTACTCGCCCACGTACTGAACTGATTCCCCATTAAAAAAAAGGGATCGAGAGTAGCCTTCCATCGATGGAAATTATGGGTTGTTTTGTCTGGCTTAAGATATTACCCCATGAGTGTTCAAGTGGGGGGTGAGGTTGATGTGAAAAATAATAGAGGTTTGGAATTAAATGGCTTTCAGGGGCTGGCACAAGGTGTGTCTCCCTCGGTACATCATCCCTTGCTGTGTATGAGGAAGCCACGACATTATTTTAGGTCCCAAAATAGATTCCTTTGGCTTGCCTCTGCCCCTGTAATAACCAAGGAGGGCCCTGAAATTATTGAGGTTTCCCCTTGTCCCAAGTTAAAATGTTGCGTCAAAGCCCCACCTCAAAAGGCACCAACTCCAAAGTCATCTTTGCAAGTGGCCATAAAAAAAAAAAAAAAATTATGTAAGCCATCATCATGTTAAGAACGCAAATGATAGAAGCCACTTGAGATGCATTAATGGATTTTATATGGTTGGTTTGATGGAAACTTGGATGTATCCCTTATTTTATTCTTTTTATGCAGGGCATCTCTCAATTCTTCTCCTTGCTGTTGCTGTAGTTCTGAGAGTAACTCCTTTCGCCTAATCCTTTTATCAAACACTTATGTACCTTTTATTATTATTATTTATTTTCTTAATGAACTGTGAGTAGTTTTTGCTTCTGCTTTTTTTTTCTTTTTTTAAAAAACAAAGTCTTCACTTAATATGTACTGTCATAGAAGGCATCACTACTATATAACATTGGTTTAAGAACTTGTAAAATTTGAGAATTGAATGAGTCATTCAGATCAGTTGACCAGTGCTAAGAAAACGCATGACCTTTTTGAAGAACAAAGCATTATATGCCATTGGTTAGTGTGAGCTTCTTGGCTTGCATGTTCCCTATTTATTCTGATTTGCTGCAAATGAACTGAATTGACACCCACCTGGGTGTACTAACAAAATACAATTGTATAGATGATTTTAATAGGGTCATTGTCTTACTTTTTCCCCTCAGCCGTAGAATAATGGAACACAGCCAATGTTCTGCTTAGCTTTTTTTTGAGCATTGTTTGACTACGTACTCACCTCAAATATACTATAAACACAACCATCCTAAGCATCTAATTAAAGGAAAATTCAAAGGGGGTGTGGATGTGGGGCTGTTCTTATTGGTACTATGAACATACTGTGGTCCATTATATATGTAACAAAAGCTGTGCTTTATTTTAGGTTCCAACGCCATAAAGATACCAAGGTGAAGTAGGTAGCCAACTCTAAGCTGACTTTAAGTGCAAATTCTGAGAGGGACTAATAAGAATGGGTATGCCAACGGACCACACAGGAACACTGTCAGATTTATTCAGTGTTATTGAATGACAAAAACGTGAGAAGTATTCTAAACCCACACTTCTCCCCCAAAAAAATCATTTAAGACTAATATCCACGGTTTTAGTGCGTTTTCCTTACAGTTTTATCTTTTTTTTTAAATTAGAAAAAGGGGTTGAAACCGATCTGTTAACACATATACATAGAATGTAAAGGTGTCACCAGGAGCAAATCCAAGCATGACAGGTAAATTAATCAAGGTGGGTGCTCAAATCATTAATGAAGGCTCCACCCGAGGTGTCCTGAGGAGTTCACTGTGGTCCAGATGATCCGCAGATGGGCTTTTCTTCTTGGAATAGATTGATGAACAACTGAGATAGACCTGAGTGGGGACGGCACACGTCCGAAGTGGTGCAGGTTCCGGACCACGATTGCCCCCTCTGATTATTGCTGAAGAGGCAACGAGTCACGAAATGAGAACTTCAATGGGGGAGCAAGCAAGTTCTTGTGCTGACTGCTGCCCTGAAATATTCCTCTGAAATATTCTTCTGTTTTTTTTATTATTGGTAATAAGCCATGTTGACAGGCTTGCATGGCCTTCTTCATGTGAAGGTCAGCTAATGGAGCCTTATTACAGGGTGAATTTGGAACCAGGGATGCTTTTCCTTGTGTTGTACTTCTATTTTTCCTCTTTGGAAAGCCATGTTTTACTAACCTTTGTGAGCTGTCCATATTAATATATATTTAAGCATGTTCTCTAAAGCCATATTTTTGTGATCTAAATTGGACGGGGAACCAGTTAAACTTTTCTGCATGGGGTTGCGGGTGCCAAAGCTTAGGGGAAGAATTCATGGCAAGCAAGGCACCACCTATCGGACCTTTGCGTGCTAATCTTTCTACAAGCTCTGCACCATTCTCATCCGTCCTCTCAGTGAACAATTGAGAGACTATATGGTTCTTGGAATCTTCTAAATATTCTTCTAACGTGGAGGAACCCGACTGGAAGCCATGCCGCGATGCTCGTATATAATTATCTTGTGCAGGTGTAGTAATTCCTATCATTAACGTACCTAGTATTTGTTTAAGATATCTATGAATAGATTTCTCTTTTAGGACCGTCTTGGTGTTAGCTGGAAGACACTGATCTATAGTGCGTGAGCATAGGCCAACTTGGCACTTATCTTTAGTGCAAGTAACCATAAAATTTATGGAAGTCAGCACATGGGGATTGCTGATGAGCATTTGATTCTGCATGGCTAAGAAAAAAGTTCAAAATAATCTGAAAGTCCAATGCATCTTAACATGGCTGTCATGGGCAATCTGATTATCATCACATTGTCATGGTATTGTAGATCTCGGTGACATATAGCATAATTCTTTGTTCTTAATTTGTGGCACTTGATTTACTTTTAGACTGAAACAAATGGGTTAAATATGCTTGCAGTCAATGTATCTATACTAAGGTTTCTCAAAAAAAGAAGAAGAAGCTGTAGATGAATGTTTGTATATATCTATTAAATGTTTCTCCAAATCAATAATAAGATATCCAAAATCTATCCTACTAATCATAATTTATACTATTAATTTTTTTAAAAAAAATGTAAAATATATATATATTGACCAATTCCAACTTATCCATCATTTGGACTCAATCATGATACACTTCGTGTAGATTGAATTAACTTTGTGAAAATAAAATTAGGTTTGGCTTACCTATTGTCATGGATTTGCTCTCCATATAATTAACAAGAATCTTTGCTCAGGCTAACCAAAGAAATAGGCAACTTTTTATTAAAAATACTAATGCGATGCTAAGGTTCGAATCGATATGAATTAAATCGATCTAAGCTGAGCGAAATCATTTTGCTTCATTCGATAAATATCGATATATATATACTATCCAATCTCAAATTAAAAGCAAGAGAAAGTACTGATGCTCGATATGAGAAACATATCGTAGTACTATATCGGTACACTAAATTGTTTAGAAGTGTCTCAAGAAATAGGCTTCAGCTGGACTGACCGAACTGAAGCTTCAGGGATCTCCATACGATCCTATCTCCTCAATCATGCACGTAATAATATAAATATACAGTACAATTAAGGGACCGTTACTGCTACACTCTAGGTACAAATTAAGAGGCAAAGGACAAGCAAGGGCTAATTAAAGAGAAGATGAAGAAGGAATAAAAAGGAGGAGAAGAAAATGTTTACAAGCCCAGGGCACCAAGAGGGGTCTTCCCCTGGGCAGCCTCAAAGTAGAATATGAGCATGGCTACCATGGCAAGCCTTGCATGCTTGATCTCTGCCAGCTTAAGCCTCTCCAGCTTCTCCACATCGGGGATGTAGACGCCGTTCTTCATGGTGCCTGCTAAGCCCAAGGGGTCGAAAAACTTGCCGCCGGGGTAGCCCTGGTCGCCGGTGGCGTTGGCGAAGTTCTCGGCGGTGCGGGACCAGGGGTGGCCCACTCGACGGACTGGGACTCGGGGTTGAAGAAGTCGACCCAGCGCTTGGACTCGACCCAGCCCATGAGGAGGAGCTGGGTGCCGAGGAGCGAGCCGAAGGAGAAGGGGGCGACGGCGCCGGGGTCGGCGCCGGCCTCGAACCAGGGGACGCCGCTCCAGGCCTGGCCGACGAAGATGCCCACCACGGCGGTCATTGCCCACCGGCCGTGGATCAGCTCCGCCTCACGGTACCACTTGAGGAACGCCGGGTCCTTCCCCAACCCCAGCGGGTCAAACCCGTAGTCACCCGGGAGCCTACGTGCGTGCAAATTTCTTTAGTTTTGGCTCCAAAGTCAAACAAGGAAACACTTTGGGTTGGAAAATGTCACTCTAATTTCAAGTCAGCTTTATAAGTTTGCACCAAAAGGACGGGCAGCTCGCTTGGCAAAATTTTGGCTCCGAATAATTTGGAGTCAATGTATTTCAAAAAACCATTTCACATGTACATTATCAAAATATATTTGCAGTGCTCGAGCCCACTCAAAATTTGTTTTCATATCTTTAAACTTTCAATTGCCATAACCGAGTCATTCATATTTTATAAATATTATATTTTTAATATTTTGTTATATGTCAGCTTAAACGCGAGAAACTAAGCTCAAAAAGAATTTTAAATAAAAGTTTGAATACTAAAAGTATCTGTGGGCTCTAGTTGATTATAAGCGACTAAATTTTAAAAGAAGAGTTTAATTATGGCGCTTTTATAATGTTCTTAGAGAAGCTGGCTTCTAATCCTATAGCTCAAAGCCTTATATAGGGGTTTTATTGGCTTATATCATTGTTTTTTTTATCCTTCAAGACTTTCTATAAATTATAGCATCTTTACTTACATTCAGTCAAAAGCATTATAGCAAAATTCTTAAAGAACTCGCTACTTTGACACCATAAGCACTGGCAAGATTACTCCGTTTGGTGACTCTGGTCGCCATTAAATTACATGTTTTGGCATCAGAAGAATATATATATAATTTTCTCTATAAAAAAAAAAAATAGATCTGCCAACAACGGGATGTCTTTTCTCCCTTTTTGATTTTGATTTTGATTTTCCTCTATTTCCCCCCAAAAGGGAAAGTTGGAGATGAAACTAGAAACAGGATAAATTATAAAAAACCTTAATTTTAGATATATTAAGTTATCTTGATAAAATTAAAATCTCAACCTATCTGAATGGTGATTAAGGAAGCCTAACCTCTACGGAATAGATTTCCTGGGGATCGAAGAGAAAAAAAAAATCAAAAGACTTACGAGCCATCGAGCCACTCGGGGTCGATGAAGTTGCCACCACCCCTGACGCCGGGTACCCACGACTTCTTAGGCGCAGCGGCGGCTGCCACAACCAACCTCCGGGATGCACCGGCGACGGCTGACTTGCCACCGATGGCAGCATTTAGAAGAGTCCGGCCAGCCCTTGAGCCAGAGAGAAAGGGGGAGGATAGGCCCTGGACAACAACAGCAGAAGTGGAAGCCATTGCCATTTTGCTCGTATCGGTAACAAACACTTGAGACGGGGTTGGGTTGAAGAGAGGGGTGTGTGCTGTTCGTTGAGGGGCCTTTGCGGCTCTCTCTATGGGCAGTGTGACTGGTATAATCATTATATTGCTGTGTGGTTTGGGAAGTGGAAGCTTGGAAGGGCCGAGGGAGCCACAAAATCTAAGGGAAATCTGGGAGGCCAACGAGGATAGATTACTGGCCAATAGGGAGGAGCTCTCCATCCATTTCTTGTGTTATCTGCTGGACACGTGGTAGTGTCTCAGCCATTATCAGGTGCATTCTTTGTGCGAAATAGATCTTCCGCCTACCACGAGTTAGCGCGAAGTTAGCTGAGAAAAATCCAGGATGCAAGCGAGCTGTGTGGCCCATTGGGTCGACTGACCTCTTTCTTAGAGAAAAGTCTTGCCGCTGCACCGCATTCAAATTGACGCATGGTTCATTCGTGCAGGCATAAAAGTTTTTTCATTTGTTAGGCCCAATGGTTTTAAAAATTAAATTAGACTCGAACTGATTCAATCAAAAATTAATCATCAGTTTAATCTAATTTTATTATTAAAACTAATTTTTATATAATCCATAAAAATCGAAAAAAAAACTATTATCTGATGGGATATCAAATTGGTTCAATCCGATTTTTAAACTTTTTAATTTTTTTTATTATTTTATATTATTTTTATTATTAAATTAAAATTAATTATAATATTATTCGATTCTTAAAACATTAGTTAGATCCCACATGGTGCACTTTTTTTTTTTTGATTACAAACGAGCGATCATACAATTCTTGAATGAGTCAGCCCAGATACATCAAAAGTTAAGATCTGCTGCAGAAGGATAGGACATGGGTCGCCTGGCTTCCAAATCCATGGACCCGCATGTTGAGCAGCAAAGGCCGCCACCCAGTCCGCCGCCGAGTTGCCTCACGATAAGTGTGGCGGATCTGGACAGAATCAAGCTCCCGCAACATAGACCAACAGTACCTCAGAATCGGATTTGAGGAACCATCTATATAGCTCTCCTTTAATAACCAAGAAATGACAGTCATAGAATCCCCTCAATCATGATCTTGGGAGCATGGAGGATCCTAACAGCAAACGAAAGCCCCGCCCAAGCAGCACCGAGCTCCGACAGAGGAACTGTTGAGTCCAGGATCCAAAGCCTCCCGCCGCCAAAAGATCACCCATCGGTCCCCGAATGGTGAAAGCAGATTCAGCAGCTCTATCCCGGACACTCCCATCAAAGTTAATTTTGACATACCCTGGAGGGGGGCTCCCAAGAGACGAAAACCGTACGCCGGTTCGCTGTCGGAATAGCAGGGGAGCCCCAGAGGCCAGAGGAGTCAAAATTACATCATGAAAGGCACGGCACAGTCCGAAGCCAATAATCTAATCTGTCTCACAATCCTATGAAAGGAAAACCTGTCGTCAGAGAATATGATCTGATTCCTCGACAGCCATATATATAAGCAGTAACAGACCAAACACCATGCTTGCTCATAGGACCGCTCCGGATGTCCTGAAAGAAAGATGATCGCGAGAAAGCCATAACCTCCAGATCCTAGGATAGCCCATAAGAGCCCAGATCCTTCTCGCTCTGGAACAGCAAAATATAGCATGGTCCACAGATTCCTCCACCTGCCTACACAGAGGACAGATCGGGTGAATAGACAGACCCCTCCGAGAAAGAAGGAGGCAAGTAGGAAAACAGTCCCAAAGAAGCTTCCAAATGAATAACTGAACCCTAGGGAGAACAGGAAGCTTCCAAATCCAAACTGCATCCTCCGTATGCTGAACCTGCGGCCTGTATATGTCCATAAGATCCCTAATGGGGGCCTTGGGAAGACAAGATCGCTGCCAAACCCTGGAATCAACAGAGCAATCAGGTAAAAGAGGCATCGAGAGAATCCGACGAGAAAGCTCCTCCCAAAAAACCGAGTCACCGTGGGTATGTGCCATGAGTGGGGTTTAAGGTAATAAGATCCTTAACCCTAAGATTAGGGGGAACATCCATGTTGATAAAGGAGGGCCACCGCATAAGGGGGAGCTCAGAAATCTAGGTATCATTGACGACATCAATTGACCAGCCATCACCAATCATCCAAGAGATATTGTGCATAATAGGCTGACTATGTCTACAAATCTCCTTCCAATAGGATGAGGATCCGGGGGCGGTATAATAATCGAACCAGAAACCCAGTCACCGTATCTCGCATGCATCACAGAACTCCATAAACTATGAGGCTCCAAAAGGAAACGCTAGGCATGTTTGGCAAGAAGAGCTTCTCTTCTAACAATCAAAGACTGAATCCCCAGTCCACCTTCATTAATAGGCATGCAAACCCTGTCCCAGGATACTAGATGAATACCATGTCCCTCCTACGTAGAAGCCCAAAGAAAATCTCTGAAGTATCTCTCAATCCTCCTCAGACAAGTGATCGGCAGAATGGCATTCGAAAGGAGATACACAGGAAGAGAAGAGAGGACAGAACGAATGATGGTGACCCTAGCCATCATGGACAGACTAGTCACCTGCCACCCTTCAATACGCTGGCGGACCCATCGCTCGATCTCTGCAAAGTCAGAACAGCGAGCCCGTCTGCCAGTAATGGGGATCCCCAAATACTTGAAGTGGTCCGTCCGAGAAGTGATACCTGATAACTCCATAATGGCCTCCCTAGTAGATCTAGGGGTCTTAGGGATGAAGCAGATAGAAGACTTAAGAAAATTAACCCTCTGGCCCGATGCCTGACAGTAACGCTGCAGAATAGAATGAAAAAAAGCAGCATTATCAATAGAAGCCTACCCCAGAAGAATACAATCATCAGCGAAAAGAAGATGAGAAATCAGAGGGCCCTCTCTCCCAGCCATGAATGGAACAATTCGGTGCTCCTGCTGAGCAAGATGAAAGGCACGAGAAAGATCGTCCACAGCAAGAATAAATAACAAGGGGGATAAGGGACATCCCTATCTCAAACCCACAGAAGAGTGGAAAAATTCAGTAGGGCTCCCATTGATGAGCAGAGAAAAGGAAGGCCTCAGAATACATGTCATAATCCATTCAATAAAAAGATCATCAAAACCGAACTCCTGAAGAGAGCGCTTCAAAAAGGCCCAGCTCAGTCTGTCATAAGCTCTCTCCATATCAAGCTTCACCACCATGAGACTCCTTCTCACAGGGGCTCTTTGAAGATCATGCATGAACTCCTGAGCAATGAGGACGTTATCCGATATAGAACGCCCTTTAATAAAAGCCCCCTGCTCTATAGAAATAAGATGGGGGATCACAAGCCGAAGACGACCAACCAAGAGGCGAGCACAAACTTTATACAGAGTAGTGCAAAGGCTGATAGGTCTGAAGTGCTGCGGAAGAGAGGCGTCGGACTGCTTGGGTACCAACGTAACAAGAGTCCGGTTCCATTCCAAGGGAATTTGCTTCAATTGGAAGACAATTTGAATCGCCTGAATAACCTCTTGTCCAATTATGTCCCAATAGTGGCAATAAAATAGAGGCGAAAAACCATCAGGCCCTGGAGCCTTGTTCGGACCGAGCTCCCATAGGGCCACCCGAATCTCCTCAGCAGTGACTGGTCTACATAGCTTTTCATTGTCCTGTGAGGAAACCCTTCTGGAATCAGGAACCCTGACCACCGGATCCCCATCAGCAGTGGAATCAGCCCATCTGGATTGAAAGAACTGGAGAAGCATATCCCGAATAGAATGGTGATCCTCCTGACCATACCCCTCCATATCAACTAGTCTCCGAATCCTGTTCATGGCCCGACGCTTAAGGTAGCATGATGGAAGAATCTGGTATTACGATCCCCCTCACAGATCCACTGCATCCTAGACCTCTGTTTCCATTACATCTTCTGCTGGCGAAGCAGAGAGTGGTGACGAGCAAGCAATTCCGTAGAGAGAAAAGGTCCAAATCCAAAAGCGATCCATCCAGATCCTCCTTACCCTGTAGAACAGTAATATCGGCTTCCACCAGATCAATCTGTCTATCCAAGTTCCCCACCTCAAACCTATTCCATTTGGAAAGACGTCGTCTGGCCAGCATAAGACGATGAGAGAGACGATAAATAGCATTGCCCCTGATTGGAAGATGCCAAATTTGAGTAATAATGGACCGAACCCCCGAATGGACTGTCCAGAAATGCTCAAATCTAAACTGTCTAAGCTGGTGCACATCAGCCTCAGTAGAAATCAAAATAGGACAGTGATCCGAAGCAATCCTGGACAAGTGAGATACAGAAACCGCAGGAGCATGTACAACTTGCGCGGCCTTTATTAATTAATGGAACATTAACAAATAACTGAACAAAAAATCATGAGATCGCTGGTTGATTTTTTTTCATCCTCCCATAATAGACAGAAGGAAAGTGCACCATGCATTACGGAGGAACTTCATTCTTTTAGCTTCTTTAACGGCATCTACAGGATCATCTCTAAGATATTGACATTCAAGTTAATAATTTTTTTCCTTTTTTGGATAAAAATTAATAGATATTTATCAAAGAAAGTCAATTATTAAGAATTTTTTTATTACTCAAAAAATGTTAAATAGTAGAAAGTCTGGCAGTCTTGGTGTGTTTTTCAAACTTATAGTTTAAAAAAAGGTGTTTGATAGAGTTAATTAAACATTTCTTGCAAAAGTTAATTAAACATTTCTTGCAAAAGCGTTGGTAGCTTGAGGATTTCCATCCCAATGAATAATTTTGATATTTATTCTTACGGATATTTGGACTATCATGTGGAAGAGCGACTGCGCCCAGATCCGTCATATTTATCGTGAAGCCAATTCGGCGGTGGACTGGGTGGCTACGGCAGTGGCACAGCATGCTGGATCGTGGATATGGAAGCCGGATGATTCCTGTCCTTCTTTATTGAGGCAAATTTTGATTTCGGATCTATCTGGATTGATTCGCACACGACTAGTATGATCACTCGTATGTATCAAAAAAAAAATTAATATTTGATATTTGATATTTTTTTTAACCAAATTGGCGTCTATAAATATGATAGTTAATGGATGTCCAAGTAGACGGATAAAGTATTGGTAAGGGCTTCGTGAGAGAATATTCTCTCTCCTATGTTGTTCATATTAATTGCAGATGTACCTATCCGATTATTAGGGCATGGAGGACAAGTTGGATTTTGTTAAAGAAATTGGGGATACTTCATGCTTCTATGACATAACGAGCTTACATTTTGTAAATAACTCACTTCTGTTTTATGTGATGAAGAGGAAGGGCTCATTGTTGTTGATGTGGCTGATCCAATGTTATAGAGAATCATGAAGGAAGGAAACTCACGGAGCCCCCCTTCGGCTATCTCTGGTATTTATGGCCTCATAAAGCCACGTACACCCAATTACTCTAAGGCATTTATTGCCTTATTAAAGGCATTTATGGCTGCCACATGACTCTCCTCCGACCGCCCAACCTCCAAGGCCGACACCGCCAAGGCCAACACCTCTAAGGCCAACGTGCATACAATTGCTCCAAAGCATTTATTGCCTTATTCTCTCCTTATATAAAGACATTTATGGCTGCCACGTTGCTCCTCTCGGTCTCAACTCTAGCTTGGCCTCGGACCTGCAGCTGCCAAGCTCCCTAACAGTGCCATGCAAGTGAACAGAGCCTCGTACGTGAACAGTGCCATGCAAGTGTTCACCATCGGTCTTTTCTGAAACTCATCAGAGAGCATGAATGGTGCCACACAAGCACTCTATAATCAATGTTCTACGAGGGATAGTTGGCTTCAACTCAACATCATCATTCAACATCATCCTTCCCCCCCCCCAACGGCTGTACCTTGGGACCCACACGACTAACTTTATCACCCATTACTGTCCGCATAGGACAACCAAAAAGGTAACATAGGGGACATATCTAGCAGGCGTCGTAACGATCGGCCATGCCCTGCAACCACCTACTCTGACAGGACACGGCCTGCAGCTTGACACGTCATATGGAGGTAAGCTCCATTATGCTGCCATCAATTAATGTTCTGACAAGTGATAACGCCTCAAGCCCACAGACTCCAAGCATCTATAAAAAAAGGTAAGAGGGACCCCGACCAGGGAACGACAGGTAACTGAACTCACTACACTCTTTACGCTCATTCTTTCCCATAGAGAGCACGGCTCTATGCTCCTCTCTTCTTCCCTCTTTGAGCTTCCTCAAGCTCACGGTCGTTGCCCAGAGCACTGACTTGAGCATCGGAGGGTCCCCGTCGGAATCTTTGGCCCCCGGGACTTGTTTGCAGGCCGCAGGCGCGAGGAGCTCGCTGGAGGAGGCGACCGGACGCTCGCAGACACTCGAGGGCGGTGATCTAGCATCAACAGATTGGCGTGCCAGGAAGGGGGAGGGTCAGCGATGCTAGTTTGCAGATCCTCATCCCTTTATCATCAAAATGGTGATCGTGAAGAGGGTGATGGCAAGAATCCGAGAAGCTTTCACCAGTAACGCTGGGGGGTAACCTCAACAAACTGAGCAACAAGATGCTAGTTCTCTGTTCCACCATCACCACCAGTTCACGCCATTCAAGCAAATCACCGGGCCACCCTCACCCTAAAGATTCAAGCATTAACGGTAGTTGTTCAAAGGCTATGGGAGCGATATTCCATGGCCGTGTGGCAACAAGCTCAGGAGCGAGAGCAACCTCAAACTCAAGCTCAACGGCCATTTAAGGCTCAGGCTCATTAGCCAGCAAGAGCGCCACTCCTTGCCACTCAAATCCTAACTCCTCAAGTATTTATGGGCATTTTAATCTCTTACGGTAGTAAGCTGAGAGGTATTGTTGCAATTAACGCAAGGAGGAAGATGAGGGCAAAAGGATTTGACTGTTGACTCCAACTTTCCTCTCTCTCCTTCTCTCTGTTACACCCAAAAGCCAAACTGAGCCCAGGACCTTTTATGGATTTTGTTCTAGCTGCTTTCAAGCTTAGCACCGAGGGCAATCAATCTCTTCAAGGAAAGAGCTAGGCAAAGGGCCCTCTTAGCAATTTCGTTGGCCTTTTTACTCTGCTGATATCAACTCTCAGCAAAGTCCTCGATGGACTCTCCCAGCGACTCGTCTTCAACGACAGCCAACTGTCGAAGCTTTCCTCAACGGCCTCCAGCTTTGTCCTGGTTTCTAGCTTCTTCCCGGCCACAGACATCTCATCCTGGCCTCCAATGCGAGGGAAGGCCCAAGTAAGGGCAACGACACCTCCAATCCAACTAATATGATTCCCTGGGGGGCAAGTCACCAGCGGACGAAAGTGCTCAAACCCCCAAAAGAAAAACATGGGGCTACAAGAGCTAAGTACATTGCACTTAAGACAATTTTCTTTCATTAATACTTAAAAATGTCATGCAGGGAAGATCTACCTTGCATCAACATCCAAGGCCAACCTCGCTTTGGCGTCCAAAAAGCCCTAGGCCAGCCAGGCACGAAGCACAGTGTACCACTGGCAGAGCGATGTATTATCGGCTCTCAAAACTAAAGCTCGACCCTGGTCAGTACAAAAGCCCTAGGCCAGCCAGGCATGAAGCCCAGTGTACCACTGGCAGAGCAATGTACCATCAGCTCTCAACAACTAAAGCCCGACTCTAGTCGGCACAAAAAGCCCTGGGCCAGCCAGGCACGAAGCCCAGTGTACCACTGGCAGAGCGATGTACCATCGGCTCTCAACAACTAAAGCCAACCCCGGTCGGCACAAAAAGCTCTGGGCCAGCCAGGCACGAAGCCTAGTGTACCACTGGCAGAGCGATGTGCCATCGGCTCTCAACAACTAAAGCCCAACCCCGGTCGGCACAAAAGCCCTGGGCCAGCCAGGCACGAAGCCCAGTGTACCACTGGCAGAGCGACGAACCATCGGCTCTCAACAACTAAAGGCCGACCCTGGTCGGCACAAAAAGCCCTGGGCCAGCCAGGCATGAAGCCCAGTGTACCACTGGCAGAGCGATGTACCATCGGCTCTCAACAATAAAGCCGACCCCGGTTGGCACAAAAAGCCCTGGGCCAGCCAAGAATGAAGCCCAGTGTACCACTGGCAGAGCGACGAACCATCAGCTCTCAACAACAAGCCTGACTCGACCGGCGCTCAAAGCCCGATGAACCATCGACACTCAAGCCCGAGACCAGCTCGGCACCAAAAGCCAAAAACTGACTCCGTCGATACCAAACATGTAGAGGCAATTTTATTTCAGCCCCTGCGGCTTTATTTCTGCTTCGGCCATCTTGTTTTAGCCTCAACGGCCTTATTACAGCCTCGACAGCTTATCTCTGCCTCCGTAGCATTATTGCAGCCTCAACGGCTCCCTCTGTCTCAGGAGCATCATTGCGGCATCAACTTCATGTCAAAGGTTAAAGACCCAAAGTCATGTAAGGATCAGCCACTTGGGAGGTGACACGCCTTGCTAGGATGGGCCCGCTTCGTCTCAAGGGCGAGGGGGCATCTGATGTGGCTGATCCAATGCTATTAGAGAATCGTGAAAGAAGGAAACTGACGGAGCCCCCCTTCGGCCATGGTATATCTCTCACACCAGGGCATTTATGGCCTCATAAAGCCACGTACACCCAATTACTCTAAGGCATTTATTGCCTTATTAAAGGCATTTATGGCTGCCACGTGGCTCTATTCGAACCCAACCTCCAAGGCCGACACCTCCAGGGCCAAGACCTCAAAGACTGGGACCTCCAAGGCCGACACCTTTAGGGCCGACACCTCAAAGGCCGATACCTCCAAGGCCAATGTGCATACAATTGCTCCAAGGCATTTATTGCCTTATTCTCTCCCTATATAAAGGCATTTATGGCTGCCACGTTGCTCCTCTCCGTCTCAACTCTCGCTTGGCCTCGGACCTGCAGCTGCCAAGCTCCCTCCGGCCGTGAACAGTGCCATGCAAGTGAACAGAGCCTCGTACGTGAACAGTGCCATGCAAGTGTTCACCATCGGTCTTTCTGAAACTCATCAGAGAGCATGAATGGTGCCACACAAGCACTCTATAATCAATGTTCTACGAGGGACAGTTGGCTTCAACTCAACATCATCCTTCCCCCCCAATGGCTGTACCTTGGAACCCACACGACTAACTTTATCACCCATTACTGTCCGTATAGGACAACCAAAAAGGTAACGTAGGGGACATATCTAGCAGGCGCCGTAACGATCGGCCATGCTCTGCAACCACCTACTCTGACAGGACACGGCTTGCAGCTTGACACGTCATATGGAGGTAAGCTCCACTGTGCTGCCATCAATTAATATTTTGATAAGTGATAACACCTCAAGCCCACAGACTCCAGGCATCTATAAAAAGGGTAAGAAGGACCCTGACCAGGGAACGACAAATAACTGAACTCACTACACTCTTTATGCTCATTCTTTTCCACAGAGAGCATAGCTCTATGCCCCTCTCTTCTTCCCTCTTTCGAGCTTCCTCAAGCTCACGGCCGTTGCCCAGAGCACTGACTTGAGCGTCGGAGGGTCCCCGCCGGAATCTCTGGCCCCCGGAACTTATTTGCAGGCCCGCAGGCACGAGGAGCTCGCTGAAGGAGGCGACCGGACGCTCGCGGACGCTCGAGGGCGGTGATCTGGCGTCAACAGTTGTTAAAGCGAATATATTCACATTCAAAAATATTTAGGATTTAAGACAAATTTTTAGAAAAGCTTAGTGATATGCTGGAATATTAATGAAGAGGCATCTTAGTTCTCCATTCTACTACATTATAAGAAAGGGAATCTATCAATCTGGAGCTTCCATTGAATGGTCGAGGGTTACTAAGGTAGTGTTAACTTCTACCTTTAGAGAAACAGAAAGAAAGCTTACTTCATGGAAGGATAGACTGCTATATGTGGAGATAAAACATGTTTCATTAACTCAGTCCCCATTGCTTTCTCATCTTATATTATATTTATACTATATTTGCCAAAATAGATATGCTATAACAATTGATAGACTAAGAAGAGTTTTTTTAGAAAGGAAAGGAGTTAGTTGATGGTTTCAACTGCCTAACCAATTAGAAGATATTTTTTCGAGACAAAAGAAATAGAGGCCTAAGCATGGAAGTATCTCAATACCTGTAATGTAGAAGGGTCGACCACCAAAACTTATTATTCAAAATGACATTTTGTCATGCAGAGGAAGGGTAGGTTTCAAAAGTATTGTCAAGTTTGGAGAGACATCTGCTAGAATTGGATGTCTTTTGCAACTAAACAAGTTTCAAACTTAGAAATGGAAGAGATATCAAATTCTAGGAGAATAGTTGGATAATAACTTTGCCACTCTTATCTCTATGTATATAGATAAAGTTTTTGTCAAAAAAGGGTAGTCTCAGTTAGTGCCGAATATATTGTAAGAAGATGCATAGGAATTGACAGACCACCTATTCATCAATTGCCTATTTTAAGATCAATGTTGGAGCACCATGTCAATTGTATTGGGCTGAAGAGATGCTTATTAGCATTGATAAGATATGATTCAATTAGAGGTGAAAAATATATTGACTATTAGGAAAGTTTGGAATCAATTAGCCATAGTTTTTACATGGCACAATGAAAGAAAGAAAAAAATTGGGATATTTTTTAAGAAAGAGATCTCATGTCCTGCAATCCTACATAAGATTCTAGCAAATTTTAGCATGTGAAAAAATCTGTCCCCTTGAGTGGGTGGAACCTCTTGGACAAGCTTGTATAATATTCGACGTGATCACTAATGATAACTAATGATAGCAAGTGAGAGGTCTTCTCTTTCTATCACTCTACTCCTTTTTTTAAAAAACAAGCACTGGTATTGGTAGATTGACAAATCAATGCTCTGTAACATGCATGGCCGTAAGCCTTTATCCTTCTAAAAGGTGAAGTGTAGACATCTCTCTCTTTATAAAGGGGGGATCGAAGTATGGATAACTCTTAGATAGTATTTGATAGAAAAAACATTATCTCTAAATAAGTATGTAAAATAGAGTTTATTACCTAACTATCCCTAAAGATATCCCATGGTTATCTCATTGATCATATCAAATGCAAAAAGGTAAATCCATAGGATAACTTTTTTTTTTTTACTCTTATTTGAAGGGATAACCAGCTATTCCTGCATTTCCTAGGGAATAAATTGAGGGGATAACCTATGGTTAACCATGGATTATCCCTTTGGTTAACTTTATTCTCAGCTATCTTTTAGGCTGTGTTTGATAGCTTTTTGGCTATCCCTGGATAAATGTACAGGATAGCATTTATCCAGAGGATAATAAGCACCTTTTTAAGCCATCATAACTTTAGTTATTCCTGGGTTCCTTAGAATAAGTTTAATCCATGGTTAAACATATCCTCTCTGGTTAAACTTTTTCAGAGACACAACTATAGCTTTTGGGGATAAGAAGGGATATCTGAGGAATATCCCATGTATCACAGTGCCTTAGGCTGTGTTTGATAGCTCTATCCCTGCATTTATCCAGTTGAGGGGATAAGCGGGGATAACTTTAGTTATTCCTGGGTTCCCTAGGGAATAAGTTCAGGGGATAATCCATTTTAACATGGGTTATCCCCTATGATTAAACTTTTTCAGCATTATTCCTTGTAGCTATAGCATTTGGGGATAAGAAGGATATCTAGGGATATCCCCTTTATCCATTATATCAAATATAGCCTTATAGTTATAGCCAAGGGAGAATATCTTTGAATATTTTTTTTATTCTTTATTTCAAACACATTGCGGATTAAACTTTTCTTTTGCATGGAACCAGCGCCCCACAACAGTACTCAAAATTTCCTTAATTTTTGTCGATGCCCAGCTAAATTCTTCCTTTAAAAAAGAAAATCAATATGCATGGCACCATCATTTGCAAGCAAGCTTGGAACAGAAACAAGAAAAGCTTGGGGTGGAGCAAGTACATTACATGCTTTCTTTTTCCCTTCCTTCATGATACCAAGGGATAAACGCACAAATCGTTAATAAAAGTACAGAGAGGTGAAGAAAAAACTACCTTGAATTTTAACAACGCCCCATTCTCTTCTGTCTCATGCGTTCAGCTGACCTCGCCTCTAGTTCATTGAGCTGGTCTATCCACACAGCGCTAGGAAATACGGTCCTCTCTGTTCCTTGGAATTCTTCTTGATCTCCCACTTCAACCAAGCCCAACTGACGATCATATTTCTCGCGTAAGAGTGGATCAGATAAGGTCTCGTAAGCCCTTTGGATCTCTATAAACTTTTGTGTCGACTCCTCTCTTTTTGAAGGTGGGCAAGCATCAGGGTGGTAGCGGAGAGCCATGCTTTTATAAGCTCTCTTAATCGCATCGCCACCCACATTCTCCGAATCCAGTGCCAGAGCTTTATAGTAGTTGGTCTCCTCTCCCAAGCTCAATGGGCTAGCTTTGCATGTGATGGTGTTCCTCTTCTGACTCCTCCCTATAAGAACGGCTGCATGAATCATTCCTGTATCAAGGCCAGAGAACAATGAAGTGTCCATAGGAAGACGGGGAGATGTGAGGGGATTCTAATGAGCGATTAAAGAGTGGTCTCTCCCTTTGGGCTGCCAAATCAGTCCTGTTCATTTTTCTCTGATGATGCGTTAGATTGCGGAGCCCGTGTTGGTTTTGACGACTCTGAGCTGCTCTACAGTTTTTATCTATCCTCCATTCATCAAAATCAACTTTGACGGCGAGTGCTGGTTCAGTGGGTGACCTGCGGAAGGTACTCCTCTGTCTGACCGAGCTTCGGCCTGAGCTGGTAGATTCTTCATGCTCAGTCTCTTCATAGGGTGACTCCATGTCGGTCATTTCTTGACTTAGCCCTCCTGGTTGTGCTAATCTTCTGGGATAGTTGTATGCTGCGGTTAATTTGAAGCTCTCCGCTGCTTCATGGAATTGGAGGCTAGATGACTCCTGAACAGATTGATCTATCTGAACTGATTTGTACTAGACTCGTTAGTTCGTACAAATCTCTAAATAGTCCTATTGCGTGGCGGAGTGGAAGAGCTATTATTATTATTATTGGGCGAGTCCAGTGGCCGTAGTCTGGCTTCAGAGATTTGGTTCATAGACTGAATTGGTGGTCTTATGGTTGGCGGTTAATTTGCTCTCCGCTGTTGTCAATTGACAATTGAATTCAAGCTCCATCTTAATTATTCCACTAATATCTTTTTCTTGAGTAACAGGGGAGGAGCCTCATGAGTTTGTTCAGAAAATTTATTTACAAGGGCAAGAGGGAGGAGAAAGTACAGAGAAGCTGGTCAAGAGGTGCCCAAAAAGAATTTCGGTAAACAATGGGCTTCACCCGCTTTCCCTGAAGACAAACAACTCCAAGAGTTGAAAGAAAAAAAAAAAGTTTTGAGCAATTGTAGAAGGCAACGATGTCTTTACTACTCCACCTAATCTTAATCAAATGGGAATCACCAAACAGACTGGTATCCACAAGTAACCATATATTAAACAGACATCGTCGCTATCTGCAAGTAATCACAAATAAGTTTTTCTATATTGGAATTTAAGGTCCTTGCCCTCTGTTTTATGTCATGGAGTTGACCTCTTGCGTTAAGATAGTTTTTTTTTTTTTTTTTTTTTTTTTTCCACCATTTGATCACGTTAGGCAGTCTTGTCCAAAGCATTAGAAGAAACACGTGATTACCGACCAAATCTTACGTGATTGCCGGCCAAATCTTACTTGGACTAACAAATCAATTATTAAATTTTCTTCTTTCAGCCTCTGTTTACTTAGGCCAGATAAATAACTCGTGGAAAGAAGTTTTTATGAGAGAAAATTGACACAGACGAATGCACGTGTGATATGTCAACAGAACAAAACCCCAGTGTTCATAATCATAAGTAAATTTCATCTGTCGTGTGCTAAATAGAAACATCTCAATAAGAAGATAATCAAGCTTTCACGTTCGTTGAGATAAGCTCTGCCTTGAGTTTTAATTTCATATAATTTTTGGGCTGGGGCATGATTAAAGCATCGAAACAAAAAGAATATTGAGTTTATGTCGAATCAGTCCATTACCCGATATTTTGGTCAGGGATGGTGACAACAAACATGACGGTCCTTACACTCCTTGAACATATCTCATCAAGCAAGCGTCCATTACGTAATATTTTGGTTAGGGATGGTGACAATGAACGTGATGGTTTCAAAATATCTGATCAAGCAAGCTTACTGTTCGAGGAACAAATTTGAGATTAGACTAAGAAAAGTTTCTGCTTCCCTTTCATTGGTTTGGAAAGTTATGGCTCAAGATTTTAATAGATTTTAGAATTATACTTCTTCAATGGTAGCGAATGATTTTTTGGGGGGTCAGATTCTGATGAAAGGACTCGTGAATTGGAGGCTATCCCTTTGCTCTCTCTTCCTTGAATATTTGGGTCTTGTGTTAATGCGAATGCCCCTATACCTTCGTTCTGGAGTTAGTGCTGGCAGTGTTGGTCTATTAAGCTCTTTGTTGAGGTTTAGTGTTTGACGAACACCAGTCAAATTAATTTTGCTGTAAAAGTATATTGAACTTTCACCTTTTATTACAAATGATTAGAATGGTGCAATGATAATTTATTTGCTTTTAAACTTCTTTATCTCGAGTTCAAAACTCAACAAACCCTTATCTTTCAGGATTTTTTTTATTTTTTTATTTTCCTTTTTTTCAAAATTTTATTTAAATTCATGTAAAATCCTTTTTATTTTTCTTTTCTTTCAAGATTTTATTTAAATCTATGAGAAATACACGAAATCCATCATGCACTCACGTCACATCTTCTCCTTATCGTGCACTCACATCACATCTTCTCCTTATTATGCCTTCCTTCCTCATGAAGCTTCATATTGACCTCCCTCCTCCCTCCTCCTTCACGTTGACCGAAGCCTTCTAGTCACTTCTCTCCAATATCTTCCTTGGAGAAATCCCTCCTACGCCTTAAGTCCTCACGCGAGTTATTAGGAGAACTCTCTCTTCCGTGAAGCCTGGGAAGCCTGGATCAAACGCATGGGTCTTCAGCTCCACAAACACCACACAACGCATCCTCTTGAGGGAAGCCTTCCGTGCATGCCCTCCCACAAAGGAGAAACAGAGTGAACGATGGAGAGGAGAAGTTCCACGAAGCCGTGCGGCTTCGTTCTTGGAGGAGGATCCCCGTGATGAGGGAGAAGTTTATTTGAGAGAAAAGAATCTGTTCTATTCCATCCAAACCCTAGAGACTAGAGTTTAAATACATTTACGAAGTGAGCCAGACTCATACTCAACAAAAACTCCCATGGACTAACCAATGAGATTAAACTAATCCCCAAGCCCATGTACACCCGTGACTTGATTTAATCTCAATCCTTAGACCCACACTCAGTCCAATACAAGTTAGCCCCCCATGGTCCTTGATAGCACCACACTAGGCCCAATAATCTCCATCTTGGTACTTTCAAGGCCTTAGCA
Source organism: Calamus simplicifolius (assembly GCA_900491605.1). NCBI lineage: Eukaryota > Viridiplantae > Streptophyta > Magnoliopsida > Arecales > Arecaceae > Calamus > Calamus simplicifolius. The sequence continues at coordinate 92,977 of UESW01004927.1, read as the reverse complement.
AGTCCATCGTGTCCATCAGCTATAATACCTACGAAAGTTGTCTTGTGGAAGAACCTTGGTCAGTGCATCTGCTGGGTTCTCCTTGGTATGTACCTTCATCAGCTCCACTCCACCTTCTTTTACTAACTCTCTATAGTCGAAGTCTTTCTTCCGAGAGTATCTTCTAGCCACTAGTCCTGCCTTGTACTTGATATATCTTGCTCTAAAGGCTCTTTCTTGCGTTAATAAACCCATTTGCAACCAATGTGTTTCTTTTCTTATGGCAACTGGACCGCCTGCTACGTCAGTCTTGTAGAGAGACTGCATCTCCTTTGCCATAGCCTACATCTCTTGCTATAGCCTGGACCCACCTATTTCTGTCCTGATTTTTTTCTATTCACAGCCTCTTGATAGGTGTAAGGGTCTCAATTCGCTATCACCAGGGCATATGACACCAAATCCTCGAAGCCGTATCGAACTGGTGGTCACATGTATCTTCTGAGCCTGTATAGTGCGATTCCTGTATCAATCCACTATTCAGCTGCATCCTTCTGAGCCCTCTACTCAATTGCATCCTGCTGAACTTTCTGGCTGCTAACCCCTCTGCCAGTACTCTCCACTTGAATCTCAAATCCTTCTGGTCCATTAGCAAATAGCACGACTGTGTATAAGGTCATCTGACTAGTGTTACAGTGTTCCACCTCCTGTAGTTTCTGCTGTGCATCTATACCATCTCTGCTATGAAGGATTGAGCTCTCATCGAAGGTCACATCTCTAAGAATGATAACCTTTTTCTTGAAGGGGTCCCACAGTCGATACCCCTTGATTTCATGTGGGTAGCCCAGGAACACTATTTTCTTTGACCTAGCATCCAACTTACTCCACTCTCCAGCACCAACATGCACATATGCTGTGCATCCAAATACCTTCAGATGGTTCAGACTTGTCTTCCCTCCAAACCATATCTCCTCTAGAATGCCTCTATCTAACCTTGTGTGTAGTGATCGATTAACCAAGTAGCTAGCTGCACCTACTGCGTCAATTCAGAACATCTTTGGAAGCCCTACCTGAAGCCTCAAGAACCTTGCTTTTTTCAACAGTGTTCTGTTCATCGTCTCAGCCACCCTTTTCTATTGAGAAGTTTTCATCACCGAGAAGTGCCTTTGATGCCTCACTCCTCACAAAATCTCTGGAACTCCCTGCTAGTGTATTCTCTGCCATTATTTGACCTCAGACACTTCACACTCCTACCCTGCTCTTTCTTAACCTTAGCCTTTCAGATCCTGAACTTGGTAAAGACCTCTGATTTTTCCTTCATGTAGTAGATCCATAGCTTACTTGAGAAATCATCTATCAGGATCATGAAGTATCTAGCCCCATTTTTTGTAAAAATCGGGGTTGGTCCCCAAACATCCATGTATACTAACTCCAAGGATTCTACACTCCTAACTATGCTGACCAAGAACTGCACTCTTCTTTGCTTCCCCATCTGACATGGCTTACATATCTCCATATCTCCACCACTTAGGTCAGAAGTAGTCCTCTCTTGCTCAGTTCTTTCATTCCTCTGTCTTCCATATGGCCTAAACGGTAGTGCCACATCCAGTACACATCCCGAGGATCTTGTTCCACAGCTATTGCTTCAGATTTTTTGGACATCGCAGAGCCCTCCAACCTGTATAGGCTATTCTCCAGCCTTCTCCTTCTTATCACCACCATAGCTCCATTGGAGATGTTCAGAACTCCACTTCTGACATGATTGTTGAAGCTGTATCCAATCTACCCCAGTGACACTAGATTCTTCTTGAGTTCTGGGACATGCTTCATACTGGTAAGAGTGCGCACCATGCCATCAAACATCCTCACCCTTACAGTGCTAATCCCTGCCACCTTGCAAGGGCGATCATCTCCAAGAGTCATATACCCATCATCAATCTCTATGTAAGTACTGAACCACGACCGATTGGAAGTGTAATAATGAGAACAAGCTGAATCCAAGGTCCATATCTCTGTCCTATGCCTATGACCATCTAATACCATCAAGAGATCATCTCTACCTCATGGCCTGCAACTATACTCACAAACTCAAATCCTTCCTTTTCTCCTTTTTGATTTTTTCTCTTTGGATAATGCCTCTTGAAATATCTTACTATACCATAGTTGTAGCACTTAGCTTTCCTGGACTTTAACCATCCCCAAGGCCTGCTCTTGTCCCTGCCTCTGCCTGACCCTTCTCCAACTGATAGACCCTCCTGGGAAATAGCATCCTCGGTCATCTTCTTTCTTTGCTCATTCGTCCGAAGTACTGAGATAATATCTTCATAGAATAATGTCTCCTTCCCGTAAAGCAATGTCGTGACCAATGAGTCATATGATGTGGGCAGTGAACACAATAGCAAAAGTACGTTATCTTCCTCCATCTTGACCCCGATATTCAACAATTCATTACTTACCTGGTCAAACACCTGGATGTGGCCCAGCACATCTCTACCTTTTGATATCCAAAGGCTATAGAGACGTTTTTTCAATATCAACTTGTTGCACATGTTCTTCCCCATGCATGTAGTGAGCTTCCAACTTCGACCAGAGTCCCTTCGGGGTCTTCTTCTCCAGCACTGAATAAAGGACTGAATCTGCCAGACATCCTCTGATCGCTGAACATGCTTTCTTCTCCAATGATATCCACTACTTATCTGTCATCATATCTGGCCTTTTCTCCAAAACTAAATCTAAACCCTACTGCACAAGAAGATCCTCTATCCGGACTTTTCATATGGAGAAACTTTTCTTCCCATCAAACTTCTCAAAATCTAATTTTATGCTACTATCCATGGCCAGATCTCAACCAAGAATAGCATAAAATATTTTAGAAAATAGAGAGTACCTTGATGAGGCCTTACTGAAATTTTTCAGCCCTTGAAGATCTTCAACCAACTTCTTTCTAAGCCTGGCTCTGATACCACCTGTTGAGGTTTAGTTCTTGATAAACACCAGTGGGATCAACCTTGCTGGAGAAGTACCCTGGGCTTTCATCTTTTGTTGCAAATAATTAGATTGGCGCAACGATAATTTGTTTGCTTTTAAACTCCTCGATCTCGAGTTCGAAACTCTACAGCCCCTTTTCTTTTAGGATCCTTCCCGTGCCTTCCTTCCTCACGAACGAAGCTTCATGTTGACCAGACTCCTCCCTCCTCCTCCACGTTGCCTTCCATGCGTGTCTCTTCCCGCGAAGGCGTAGCCCTCCCACAAAGGAAAAACATAGTGAACGACGTAGAGAAGTTCCATGAAGCCGTGCGGCTTCGTTCTTGGAGGAGGATCCCTATGATAAGGGAGAAGTTTATTTGGGAGAAAAGAATCTATTCTATTTCATCCAAACCCTAGAGACTAAAGTTTAAATACATCCACGAAGTGGGCTATGCTCAGACTCAACAACAAACTCCCATGGACTAATCCAATGAGATTAAACTAATCCCCAAGCCCGTGTATATCCGTGACTTGATTTAATCTCAACCCTTGGATCCACACTTAGCTCAATACAAGTTAGCCCCCCTAGGCCTTGATAGCACCATGCCAAGTCCAACACTCTTCAGGCCTCTCTCAAAAATCCAGCATTTGTAGATTTGCTTGATATCTTTGGAGAAGTAACTTAAACCATTTCTCACCTTATCTTCCCCTGCCCATTTGCCCAAAGTCTTTGGTCTCTCATCTTGAAGGAAAACACTTTGTACACCGGCCCCGGTGCAGCAACGATGACGTGGGCTGCACCGCATCTTTCTATTGGTCCACGTGGATCCGACGTGGATGACATGACAGGCGGTATGGCTGGGCTTTGACGTTACGTTCTGAACGTGATGGACATTTATTGCTGTTCGCTTTTTTTAAAATTTTCGTGCGGACGAAAATGCCCTTTCGCTCCTTCATCGCGCCATTTTACGTTTTATGGCATCTGTGCAAAAAACTTCTGGAGGAAATGTCATCCGCGGCGACACCCGAATGACGGAAACATACGAGACATCCTAGTTCTGGCAAACGACACCAAGCCTTGCGCGGCGACACCCGAAGGACGGAAACATACGAGACATCCTAGTTCTGGCAAACGACACCCAAGCCTTGCGCGGCGACACCCGAAGGACGGAAACATACGAGACATCCTAGTTCTGGCAAACGACACCCAAGCCTTGCGCGGCGACACCCGAAGGACGGAAACATACGAGACATCCTAGTTCTGGCAAACGACACCCAAGCCTTGCGCGGAGACACCCGAAGGACGGAAACATACGAGACATCCTAGTTCTGGCAAACGACACCCAAGCCTTGCGCGGCGACACCCGAAGGACGGAACCATACGAGACATCCTAGTTCTGGCAAACGACATCCAAGCCTTGCGCGGCGACATCCGAATGACGGAAACATACGAGACATCCTAGTTCTGGCAAACGACACCCAAGCCTTGCGCGGCGACACCCGAAGGACGGAAACATACGAGACATCCTAGTTCTGGCAAACGACACCAAGCCTTGCGCGGCGACACCCGAAGGACGGAAACATACGAGACATCCTAGTTCTGGCAAACGACACCCAAGCCTTGCGCGGCGACACCCGAAGGACGGAACCATACGAGACATCCTAGTTCTGGCAAACGACACCCAAGCCTTGCGCGGCGACACCCGAAGGACGGAAACATACGAGACATCCTAGTTCTGGCAAACGACACCCAAGCCTTGCGCGGCGACACCCGAAGGACGGAAACATACGAGACATCCTAGTTCTGGCAAACGACACCCAAGCCTTGCGCGGCCACACCCGAAGGACGGAAACATACGAGACATCCTAGTTCTGGCAAACGACACCCAAGCCTTGCGCGGCGACACCCGAAGGACGGAAACATACGAGACATCCTAGTTCTGGCAAACGACACCCAAGCCTTGCGCGGCGACACCCCGAAGGACGGAAAACATACGAGACATCCTAGTTCTGGCAAACGACACCCAAGCCTTGCGCGGCGACACCCGAAAGACGGAAAACATACGAGACATCCTAGTTCTGGCAAACGACACCCAAGCCTTGCGCGGCGACACCCGAAGGACGGAACCATACGAGACATCCTAGTTCTGGCAAACGACACCCAAGCCTTGCGCGGCGACACCCGAAGGACGGAAACATACGAGACATCCTAGTTCTGGCAAACGAAACCCAAGCCTTGCGCGGCGACACCCGAAGGATGGAAACATACGAGACATCCTAGTTCTGGCAAACGACACCCAAGCCTTGCGCGGCGACACCCGAAGGACGGAAACATACGAGACATCCTAGTTCTGGCAAACGACACCCAAGCCTTGCGCGGCGACACCCGAAGGACGGAAACATACGAGACATCCTAGTTCTGGCAAACGATACCCAAGCTTGCGCGGCGACACCCGAAGGACGGAAACATACGAGACATCCTAGTTCTGGCAAACGACACCCAAGCCTTGCGTGGCGACACCCGAAGTTCACGACCCACGACACCCCTAGTTCAAGACCCACGACACCCCAGTTCAATACCCACGACACCCCCAGTTCAAGACCCATGACACCCATAGTTGATGACCCACGACACCCTAGTTTAAGACCCACGACACCCCAGTTCAAGACCCACGACACCCCCAGTTCAAGACCCATGACACCCTTAGTTCAAGACCCATGACACCCCAGTTCAATACCCACGACACCCCCAGTTCAAGACCCACGACACCCCAGTTCAAGACCCACGACACCCCCAGTTCAAGACCCATGACACCCTAGTTCATGACCCATGACACCCCAGTTCAAGACCCATGACACCCCTAGTTCAAGACCCATGACACCCCAGTTCAATACCCACGACACCCCCAGTTCAAGACCCATGACACCCATAGTTCATGACCCACGACACCCTAGTTTAAGACCCACGACACCCAGTTCAAGACCCACGACACCCCAGTTCAAGACCCATGACACCCCTAGTTCAAGACCCACGACACCCCAGTTCAATACCCACGACACCCCCAGTTCAAGACCCATGACACCCCTAGTTCAAGGCCCATGACACCCTAGTTCAAGACCCACGACACCCCAGTTCAAGACCCACGACACCCCCAGTTCAAGACCCATGACACCCCTAGTTCAAGACCCACGACACCCCAGTTCAATACCCACGACACCCCCAGTTCAAGACCCATGACACCCCTAGTTTAAGACCCACGACACCCTAGTTCAAGACCCACGACACCCCAGTTCAAGACCCACGACACCCACGCACACTAAGTCCTCTACATCAAGCAACAATGCAAGTATTTATTCTGAGCGTCTTCCTGGAGTTTCCACCACCATCAAGTACTCACAAACTCTTCCAAATACCGGCAACTTTGTTCTCTACCAATTCACGGCAAGTGATTATATGGTCTACTTTCAGCTCTCCCATGGACACGCTTGTAGCAGGACAAAGCATGCTGCCACAAACCCAGCTCTTCTCGAGCATATCTGAGACTGATCGATCGACCGGAAGGTATCGGCTTAACAATCAAAAGGATGGGAACCTTGTGTTGTATCCTATCGAGACATCGGATACCGCTGATGACGCCTATTGGGACACAAGCACCTTCCAATTGGAGTCGGGGTTGTCTCTGTTCCTCCATGCAGAGTAACATATAAAATATGCATGGCACCATGCAACGTAGAACACATGCATAGTGGACCCTCATGTTGTATCATTCCTGCCTTTCTTCCATGCATCCGCTCACGTGGTGCATGTGGCCTCTCATGAGGTGACTAGACCCAGGGAAGAAGGTGATGATGCAACAGGGGCAACGGAATGGGTGCATAGAGGTAAGGTACGAGGAGATGAGGGCCAGCGGGAAGGGCTTGGCGCTATAGTGGAGGAGCTGAGAAGCGGCTTCCCTGGTAGACAAAACTGAAGCTCCCCTCTCTCCTTCCCCTCGATGTCAGATCAGAGAGAGAGA
>UESW01004927.1:0-82920 GCA_900491605.1 Calamus simplicifolius | reverse complement strand
ACAATGCTACGAAGAGTCACATTTTTCCTTCCATTTGTTGGAGAATGGATCGATGCATCTTTCTCTCTAGTGCAGTATCCAAGTATTAGAAGATTTCTATAAAAAGAGGGACTTATATGAATTGATTAATATAATCTAAACTCTTTTTGATGCATCTGCATTTTGGCTAAAGTGCATTGCAAAAATCTTTGGTCTCATGACATCCCTGCATGCAATCCTCTTTCTATCTAAATCTTTCAATCTGGATGGTAGGCATTTGCTTCTTTCCCTTTATAGTCTTTTAAGTTTTATTGATTTCGTGACCATTAATTATGACGACACATGCTCAAAAGGATACACAAATATGCATACATGACTTAACAAAAATTGTGATAGATTTTTTACTTGTTCTCAACATGTTATCTATTGGGATATGTGCCCATAAACAAATAAAATTTATTTTTTTATTGATTAATTTGAAGAATATTTCAATATTATTTTTGCATGCTTGATGCTTTATAAATATCAAAATTCCTTAGATTATTTAATTATGATTTTAAATATTGTATATAAGCATTATATATAGAGGATAATATTTATAGTAAAATAATCTAAATCTATCCATAATTATAAATTAAAGTTGAAATCTTTAACTTAAAATTATTAGTGTGGTTCTTTACATTCTAAATTAAACGATCTTATCTGGATTGTTGATAATGGGATTATTGGAATGAAAGCGCTTTATATAATTTAATTGATTATATAGGACTAAAGCGCGATTAATTATGAATCTCTAATAAATTTTGTTGTTAAAATAGAGCATTCAAAATTAATAAATGATGATCATACATGAATCAATCTTAATTCTGAGTAATTAATAGACTTCTATTTGTTGTCTATTTTTTGACATACCGAATAATGACATAAAAATATAGTATCAAATTCTTAATATATTAAAAATATAATAACATAAATAGCCAAAAATATTAATATACAAGATGAAATCCATTCCTTTCTAAAGAAGTTAGATGGATGATTCCCCAAAGTATTGATTCGAGGCTTGAATAATATGAGCGCAATTTATGATTAGATCATAAATGTATTATTCAATAGAGAATCAATGGTACTTATAAAGAAACATGTAATTAAAGAGGTTAACAAAAAAATACCTATCTTTAATTATGAACCATTTATAGAAGATTGATTTATACGTAGTGACTATGGACAATTCAAATCCTTCTGAATATAATTAATTTTATAATTTTGATAATATAATTTAAATTTTTAGAAGTAATTTAAAATTAATAATTTAATTTTAATTAAGGTGTTAATTAAATATCAAAATTATTAAACTTAAAATTATAATGTTTATATATAGTTCCTCTGTATGATATATTGGGTTGAATTTTTAATTTAGAATTTAGAATTCTAAATTAATTTTCACACAAAAATTAATTGGATTAATTTTTATTTAAATAATATCTTATTTAAAATAAATTTAATTTTTTTAAATTGAAGATTATGGAGTGCTAGAAATACACGTAGGCATGTTCCACCAAAAGGATCCATATGAAAGTTATTTTTTAATATTTTTTAAATTATTAAATAATTGGTTATTAGTTAATTATGGATTTTAAATTTATTTTTTTCATTTGGATGTCATGTGTGCTGCTGCGTATGCTATCACATAGGATAAAAATAAATAGCATCTTCTCTATTTAACAATAGGATCAAGTGATGCAAAACAAAAAGTTATCTTTAATTTATAATTTTTTAAATTTGAAGGACCAAATGACATAACCCCATAAGTATAGGGTTAATTCTGTAGTTTAACCAAAATATTTTCATCCAAATAAAATTATCCAAAAAAATATTTGAGAGAGAAGAGTCTCGATGTACCAGAACTCATCTTGTCAGGCCAGTTGTTAACATTAGTGATCTGTCTTCAAGGAACTTGATCCAAAACATTAATCAAATTAATGTAAGGATTAATGTGAGGAGTTCAGCCCCTATAATGTGTGATCCAATAGGTTCCAACCTCAGCATTATGGTTACACTAAAAACTCCTTTCGATGGGTCAAACACTACAATAATTTTTTAATTAGACTACTTCTAAAAAATATAGTCTTTTATATAGACTACATTTTCTAAACCGTAGTCTAGGTGAGTGTAGTTAAAAGTGTGACTGTAGTTAAAAGTTCCCTCTTTTAGACTACGATGTAGTTAAAAGTCAAAAAAAACGTAGTCTTTAAATATATTTAGACTACATTTTATCAGAAAATGTAGTTTATAACGGTACAAAAGACTACATTTTTATCAGAATTATAGTTAAAAGTCAAAAAAAATATGGTCTTTAAATACATTTAGACTATGTTTTATCAGAAAATATAGTTAGAAGTCAATAAAACGCAGTCTTTAAATACATTTAGACTATGTTTTTATCAGAAAATGTAGTCTAAAGTTAATAAAATGTAGTCTTTAAATACATTTAGACTACATTTTTATCAGAAAATAGTTAAAAGTCATAAACATAGTCTTTAAATACATTTAGACTATGTTTTTATCAGAAATAGTTAAAAGTCAATAAAACATAGTCTTTAAATACATTTAAACTAAGTTATTATCAGAAAATGTAGTTAAAAGTCAATGAATGTAGTCTTTAAATACATTTAGACTGTTTTTATCAGAAAATGTAGTCTAAAGTGAATAAAACGTAGTCTTTAAATACATTTAGACTACATTTTTATCAAAAAATGTAGTTAAAAGTCAATAAAACGTAGTCTTTAAATACAATTAGATAACATTTTTATAAAAAAATGTAGCTATTATGTACATTTAGACTATATTTTTATATTAAAAATGTAGTATAATATCAAATCCTGTCATACAAACATATACTTTCAATTTCAAAAAATCCTAAAAATATTGAATTTTGCAAGACTGTCCTACAACTTTACTGTCATACAAACATATTTCAATTTCAAACAACCTCAAATACATTGAATTAAAATATCCAATATATACAAACATCCATAATATTTTTAGATAATCCAAACTTCAATAAATGTTTCCACATAACATTTATTCAAATGAAACCTTGTAAGTACTCGACCCATTCTTCGCGTATAATGTCGATCTCTTCTGTTTATAAGTTTTCTTCTCGCCAAACTGCATATATATATAAGTTAATCTAAATAAAACATGATCTTAAACCATTAAAAGTACTGAACTACGCAATATACACATAAGTTACTCATAAAAAGAGCACTAAATAACATGACATAAAAATTTAAAACCATAAAAGTAGAACTTATGTGAATCATCTACGCAATAATAACCTACCTTTTCATCGGTTGAAATGATATAATCTCAATAATCTCCTTCATATACATGATGACATAATAGCCACATTCAACACCTGATGGTTGCTTAGGACACTTGAAAAATTAATTTAAAAGTTTTTATAAGATTCAAACAAATAAGATCTAATTTTATGAATTATTAAAAAGAATGTGCAACTCAATATACCTTAACTGACTCCCAAGTAAGTGTTTTTCTTGCAACTCGGTTCAGCTTTAGCATTGTATATTTTGAGTGCACTAATTAACAAAGTATAATAATAGTGTGGACTCAAATGATATAACCCAGACAAATTACTGCAAAATTAAAAAAATAAATACTTACGTATTAATAACACCTTTCAATTCTTTTTCCACATCCAATAGAATCACAAAAATACACTTTGTCCCCATGAGGGTCAATAACCACCAAGGACCAGTGACCCCTTCATAAACATAATAACAATAATCAATAACTTAATATCAAAAGTATCAATTTTCATTAAAAAACCACTTACCCAGAGTTATAAGGAGCTAGAAACAATTGATCAACATAACAATGCTCTAATCTTTTAGCAATCAAATCTGATCGTGCTCCAGCCGATCAGAGTGTACAGAGATCTGTCCAGGGTCTATGAAGCCATACATGTTGAGCAGTTTTGATTTCTTGAGTTGGTTGTACAAATAGCTACATAAATCAAATTATTCAATCCCACGGTTATTATTAAAAACTTGTAACATATAGTAATTGCATATGAAACACAAAAAATATAAAAATATCTTATTACCTCATATATAGCATAATACAACTAGAAGTAATCTTATCCATTGAGCAAAAGTTATCGATATCTTTTCGAATAATATAACAGATCCGTTCATGATCAAAGACACCAACATCCAATACCACCATTATTGTATTTGTATCTCCCAAACTTTTTGCAATGTGATTCTTTAAATATGACAAACTCCATGGACCCTTTTCTTTTTTTTATCTGTAATTTTTACGGAACAATCTTAGCCTGTTCATAATAATGAAATTCAATTCACATATGTTACATAGCAAATAGTTTATCAATATAAATTAATCATAAATTTAAAGATAATTTAAAAGGTTTCAGATACCTTTCTTTGATCATCAATAACTAATGATCGAGGCCATGCAATATGAGAACCAACAAAATCTTTAGCTTTCACAGGATCATCACCAATTGTTATTGGAAGAAGAGCATCATCGTCAAAACAAACATCAATAGATACAATAATTATGAATACCCAAAGGAACTCCATGTACGACAGAGTTTGATTCTATATTCTCAATTACTGTACCATATCCAATTATATTATTAATAGATTCTGCCAATTTGCATGGTTTTCCCTTCAAAGCAATAACATTAGAAAATATAGGTACTATGAATTTAAATAAAATGCTACAAATATAAGTAAATATTAACATACCTTTTGCATGTTTCTTTGTCCAATGGCAATAAATTCTATATTTTCATCATTTTGTGTATCAGAATCAGCAACAGTTTTATTTGGATGTAGTTTTTTAATTGAGCAGCAGCTAGCTTTATCTAAAACATATTGAGCGCTTGCAGCAATTTTTGGAATTTCTCTTAATTTGTATTTTCTTCATAAAGTTTACGTAGCTGATCAAGTAACGATTTTCTTTCCTCTCGATTGCATTATTACTATGGATGACCTAGATTGCATTACTTTTCTAAAATTCCATGATAAAGAAGTGGCCATGAATCTATAATTACTAAGTAATTATGTTATTGTCATGTCCTTAGAACAGAATATGAATAAGGTATGGTTATGATTTAGGAAACAAGTATTCCCACATCCTAAACAAAAATGCATGAATCAAGTTATTAGATCATTTTTATTTTTTTAATACTTAATTTAAATGGTAAGGATTAATTGCATCTTAATTTATCTTTTTTAATTTAAAAAAATTAACAATCACCTTATTAAAAAACAAAAAACGGCCTGAATGGGTCGGACCGAGCTCAGGCCCAGCCCACCCAAGCCATCCCCTATTTCGATTGCAGCCCCTGGTTCACCAAAACCAGGGGAAGGTGGCAGCGACCAAGGCCACCACCACCTCTCCCGAGGGTGCCTGGCCGGCCATCGATGACCGGCCTAGTGCCGGCCGGTGGCGGCACCCCTTCTAATTTTTTTTTTCTCTCTCTCTCTTCTTCTTCTTCTTCTTTTGCTCCTCCTCCCTAAGCGGCGGCACGGCCGGCCAAACCCACTAGATACTGCACGGATGCCGGTGGGCGCTACTGCCCCTGGCCCGTGCCCGGCGAGCCAGCGAACAAGGTGTTGGGCCCGAGCCAAACACGGGAGCCGGTTTGGCTTCCATAATCGATCTCCTCATGGCGGCACGGCCGGCCTCCTCTGGCCGGCAGAACCCCATCGAATGCTGCATAGACGCCGATGGGGACTGCCGCCCATGGCCCGGGCCTGGCGATCCAGTGGGCATGCCATTGGGCCCAAGCCAAAGATTCAGCCAGGATGCAATCCAGTGCCCCCTTTCTGAGCCTCTCTCTCTCCCTCCTGATCATTCTTTGGATAAAAAAAATTATCTACAGTTGAATCAGCCTGGTGAATCAGCTTGGTGAAGAGACAGCAAACAAAACCCTAATCCTGCATGGTGATGGAGTCTTTGTAAACTAAACTTTGGTGGTGGTGGTGGTGTCTCCTTAACCTTAATCCTGAATGGTAGGCGGTGGAGTCTTCGCAAATGAAACCCTAATCTAGAACAAACTACAGCGGGATATCGAGGGTTTCATTTAAGAAAAAAGGGGGGAAGTGAATTACGAGGAGAAAAAAGATATTTTTAGTTTTATATTAGACTACGTCTTAAAAAAAAATAGTCTGTTTACATTATTATATAAAATAATATAAGACTACATCTTAATTAAAATGTAGTCTTTTATATTATTATATAAAATAATATAAGACTACGTCTTAATTAAAAATAGTCTTTTTATATTATAAGATAATATAAGACTACATCTTATTTAAAAATATAATCTTTTATATTATCAGATAATATAAGACTATATCTTAATTAAAAATGTAGTCTTTTTGACATATTATCGGATAATATAAAACTATGTCTTAATTTAAAACATAGTCTTTTTTATTATCATATAATATAAGACTACGTCTTAATTAAAAACATAGTCTTTTGTTATTATCAGATAATATAAGACTACATCTTATTTAAAAACGTAGTCTTTTATATTATTAGATAATATAAGACTACGTTTTTAATAAAAGATGTAATCTTTTAAATTATGAAAAATTATGAAAACATACTCTAAAATATTAGACTACATTTTTTATGAAAAACATAGTCTTTTTTCTAAAACCTACTATAGTCTATTCCACTATTTGTAGTAGTGAAAACAGTTTCAACTCTGCTCAAACTTGAAATCAATGATCCAATCAATTCCAGTGAGCTTCTCACTATCCACCAATGACGTCTAGTTGAAAGGAAAAGTTGATTTTACGATGCCCAAGGATCTCAGTTTATTTGTATGCATGTATTTTATTTAAATTTAATTTTATTAAATTTATAAAATACATCATATGTATCTGTAATTGAAAGCATGTAAAATTTAAAATTAAATTTTATACCTTTTAGTTTACGTACCTGATGCAGAAACTGGATGTAGATCTAATCTTCTATGAATAGTTTTCTATTAATGCCTTGCGAGAGTCTCACGTGCCACTCCTCTATTTCGTATGCACGCCAGGAAACCTTAAGATAGGGAATATGGAAACATAAGGGATGGAGAACTCTTCTCCAAGAGAGGAGACCCTCTCTTCTTGGACTTCTCTAATTTTTGGACCTTCTTTCTCTGCTATGGTCTTCCTCGAAGTTGAGAAAAGTTTCTTAAATAAACCCATCGTAAAACAACCCAAAACAACCTTTTTGAATTTGTTTTACGATACAATAATATTCGATCTTTGAAAGCGGATGGGTTACGGGTGTTCATGCATTGTCAACGTGTAAAGAAAATTTTATAAAATTTACGGATTCATATCATCTCAATTGCAAGATCGTAATTTAAATAAAATTTTAAATTCATATCATCAGAATGGCAAAATCATAATTTTTATGAAATTTTAAATTCATGCCATCTCAATGACAGAATCGTAATTTAAACAAAATGGTAGAAATGTAATTTACATGAAATAGAAGAATCGTAAATTTTTTAAAGTTTTAAACTCTCGTTAGCTGCCCGCAATGATAATATAAAAATATTCAAAATATCTATAAATACGGAAATAATCGATTAAATCTATTTGAAGTCCAAATTAAAATCCAAAAGAACCCATGCGAAGATCTTAAACCATACTTCGCATTGGACTTATTTAATTTTTAATTTAAAGTAATTTATGATTTCAAAATTCATAAATAAACTAACAGATGCTATATTGGATATCCGATTCAAACACTTTGAAACCAGATCTAAACTACTCTATCGTAGACCAACCATTAGTCTATGGTTCAAGTCCTATCCCACAATGGGTCTGAATAAATCCCAAAAATTTCACTTGAGTTACAAACTAACTCAAGTTCATCCCCAGAATAAGTACTACCGTTAATGCACAGTGCTAGCTAGACATTGCTAGTACAAACTCGGTATTACCCATATAACCAAGTCCAACTTAGATCATGGGTTAAGCTTGTCTTCAGGTCACTGACTATGTGCATAACTCCATAGGTTCGAATCTAAGTCGGTAGCATAGGAATACTTCCTATACCAATCGATGTGACCATCTAGCAATGGTACTTGACATCCGAATAGACCGAATGTATGCAAAGCAATATTCAGGAACTTAGGCTATGGTTACCATATAATTCATTCCCTTATCCAAATACTCGAGATGAATTTAGAGTTCATTGCCAACTTCCAAAAACATCTAAGTGTGTTTCAACATGTACAATCCTGTGACTCCTCACATGGATTACCCTGGCCAAGGTTTTGCAAAATTAAAACACAAACCGAGTATTAACTCAAATACTTAGAGTGGACAATTCCATCTAGACTCATCACTGATTTAATAAGTACTTGACTATACCTAGCAACCTTCCATCACTGGATTAGAAATCCAGTTAGTCCAGCGCCTAAGTACAGTGAGTTTCTTACAAAGTCACCATGATAGTCTCAGGTCAAAGGGACACTTATACCCATTGCCCTTCTGTGAGATACCCTTGATAGTAGAGTACTCAACAGAGGTGAGACACTGTTTAGTGAATGTACTCCTACACTCACCTGCATGCCATACTAATATCATACACTCCTTGGTTTAAGAGGACAAACCAACATATATAGCACGCAACGACCTATACTTGACTACGTTATTGTCCTAGGTAATAACGTATCATTTGGTTGTGAACCCATTTAAGAATTACTTGATAATTCCTTCTTTTTCGAATAAATGTAATTCTAAGGACTACAACATATAAGAGTTTTATTGAAAGATGAAAAATATGTTGTACTACCAAAATAACTTTTATTAATCAAATAAATCATGTACAATGAATCACAACCGTCTATAAGCTAGACGATTGGCTATAGGACATATTTCCTAACAACTCCCACTTGGACTAGAGCCAATCAGAACAGTATCTAATACCCATCTTCCATTTGTGTTCATCGAACTCCTTGATTTTGAGAGCTTTAGTAAATGGGTCGGCTAGGTTCTCCTTTCCGTCGATCTTTCGAAGCTCGACGTCACCTCATTCCATAATTTCTGTACAAGGTGGTAGCGATGCAATATATGCCTGGTGCGGTGATGAGATTTTGGCTCTTTGGCTTGGGCAATTGCTCCAGAGCTCACAGTACACTAGAACAAGGCCACCCAGGGTAGGTGCCACTTCCAATTCGCTCAAAATTTTTGTAGCCATACCGCTTCCTTTACTGCATCTGATGTTGCGATATACTCTGCCTCGCATACAGAATCCGCCACTGTGTGCTACTTGAAACTTTTTCAGTAGATCGCTCCTCCATTTAGGGTAAAGACAAACCTGATACACTCTTGCTATCATTTTTGTTTGACTAAAAACTAGAGTCAGTGTATCCACAAGCTTCAAGTCAGGTTCTTCATAGATAAGCTATTGGTCTTTAGTATTTTGTAAATACTTAAGGATGATTTACATCACTTTTCAATGTGCTTCACCTGGGTTAGACTGGTATCTACTCACTACTCCTAGTGAATATGCTACGTCCGATCTCATACATGTCATGGCGTACATAATAGAACCCACTGCCGAAGCATATGGAATCCTACTTATACGTTCCCTCTCATCAGGAGTTGTCGCACAATCCTTCTTAGAGAGTGAAATCCCATGGCCTATCGGAAGATAACCTTTCTTGAAATTTTTTATGCTGAACCTTTCCAGCACAGTCTCGATGTACGTTGACTATGATAATCCCAGCAGCTTCTTTGATCTATCTCTATAGATCTTCATCCCTAGAATGTAAGAAGCTTCTCCTAAGTCCTTCATGGAGAACTGTGACATTAACCAAACCTTTATTCCCTGTAATGCAGGGATATCATTCCCAATTAAGAGAATGTCATCTACATACAATACAAGAAATATAACTACAGAACCATTAGCCCATTTATATATGCAGGGTTCTTCTCCATTCTTAGTGAAGCCATACATTTTGATACACTTATCAAAACATATATTCCAACTCCGAGATGCTTGCTTTAGTCCATAGATGGACTTTTGGAGTTTGCATACTATTGATACTGTTGACCCAACTATTGATTTTGATGATTAATAAAGGAATTGAGTATATTTATTTGATTACTAATGGATTTGACAAGTATTTCAGGACTCAAAAATATTTGATCAATTTAAATAAATTAAGAAACATGTTTTGAATCAATTGCAAAACATCAATTTCAAAGTTTCAGAACCTGGAGTCGACACCTAGAATTCCTGGAGCCGACCCCATGGCCATTCAAATTTTCTTCTGATTTTTGATACGGTACCAGTTTCGGAGCCGACACCCAGAGTTTCGGAGTCGACACTTACAGTGTCTGGAGCCAACTCCGATGCAGGGAGAAATTGATTTTTTGAGCATCTTGGAGCCGACACCTACAGTATTCGGAGCCGACACCTGACGATGGCGAGCCGACACCTAACTTTTTGGAGCCGACTCCTCGACGAACTCAGAACTTTCTATTTTTGGAAAAACGACTTGGAGCCGACACCTGAAAAGTTGGAGCCGACTCCAACCTGTCTGGGACAAAAATTTAAATTGCCAGATCAGCTCTAACGGTAATATTTCCTTTTTACCTTATTTCTAATGGATATATTTTGTTTCCAGGTACATTCCAACGGCTAGTTTTCTTCCCAAAATGGATTAAAAGAAATCTATAAAAAGGGAAAACACCCGTTTGAAAAGTGACAAAAATAGAAAAATTTCAAATCAAAAATCCGAGAAAGCCTGAGCCTGAATCTCAAGAGAAAAGCACTCAAATTCAAATCCTTCCACTCCACAAAGCTCAAAGAAGAATCCAAGGCATTCAATCTTGAAAAAATCGAAGGATTCTCAAAGGGGAAGAAGAAACTCTGTTTTAAGATTTTCCAACTTCTCATCCGCAAATTTGCAACGAATCAAAGCTGAGGCCTGATTCAACATCTCCAAAGAGAAAAGGAAAAGAAGAAAAGCTCAACTCAATCTACTTCAAACAGGCTTTTCTAAACTTATTTGTTCATTCATTTGAATATCTGCTCATTTGAGGAGCTTTGTATTATTAAAAAATTCTTTTCATTCTTGTTTGTGCTGGTTCAATCTGGGGATTGAACTAGTGGAGGTTGTATACCTCGGGTCAAGCTAGATAAGCTTGAGTTTAGGGTTTTGTGCTGGTGAGCCCAAAAAACTGGCTGGGTTCGTTGTGATCCCGGGGGAAAACAATAAGTTTTGAGTTGTGATCTTGTAAAACAACTCGGCTGTAATCTAGTTCGATTATAGTGTGGACCCAAGTGAATCTTGGGAGTGGACGTAGGTGTTGGATACACCGAACCACTATAAAATCATTGTGTTTGCCGTGCTTCCATTATCTCTATCTCTATCTCCTTGTTTGTGCTTTATATTTGCCTTGCATTTAATTTCATTTAACTTAAAGCTAATAGTTTTCAAAAGGTTTAAATTTTTAAAGAACCCAATTCACCCCCCCCTCTTGGGTTGCCATCTGGGCCAACAATTGGTATCAGAGCAAGTGCTCATTTTATTTGATCACACGATCAAGAGCTAAAGATCCAAATGGCAGCTCAAGTTGGATCTTCATTTGCCGAAGGTCATTCTACAAATAGACCTCCCTTATTTAATGGTTCCAACTATTCATATTGGAAAGCAAGAATGAGGATATTCATTCAAGCTTCTGATTATGAATTGTGGGGTGTTATAATTAATGGACCTAGTACACCCACACACATTGTTGATGGCACTATTGTTCCGAAGCCCGAAAGGGATTGGAATGATAATGATAGGAAAATGGCACAGCTCAATGCTAAGGCCATGAATGTTTTATATTGTTCATTAGATGCTAACGAATTTAATCGCATTTCTACATGTAATTCCGCAAAAGAGATTTGGGATAGATTAGAGGTTACCCATGAGGGTACTAACCAAGTAAAAGAATCTAAAATAAACATTCTTGTTCATAAATATGAATTATTTAGCATGGAGCAAACTGAAACTATAGCATGCATGTATACTAGATTCACCGATATTGTAAATGGTTTGAAGAGTCTTGGGAAAACCTATGCTAATTCTGAACTTGTTCGCAAAATTCTTAGGTCACTTCCAAGGACTTGGGAAGCAAAGGTGACAGCAATCCAAGAAGCCAAGGACCTCAACACTTTACCCTTGGAGGAGCTACTTGGATCCTTGATGACTCATGAGCTAACCATGAAACAACATCAAGAGGAGGAAGTCAAGAAAAAGAAAACTATAGCTCTTAAGGCTGCAGAAAGTGAGGAAAGCTGCAGTGATGATGATGATGATGATGAGACAGCTCTTCTAGCAAGAAAATTCAAAAAATTCATGAGAAGAAAGAGACCCTTCCAAAAAAGAAATCTGGATTTAAGATGGAAGGAGAAAAAGAAAAGGACAAGGACAAAGAGAAAGACCCCTTGATTTGCTATGAGTGTAAGAAACCGGGGCACTTTAGATACGATTGTCCTCAACTGAAGAAGACTTTCAAGAAGAAGAAGAAAGCCTATGTTGCAACTTGGAGCGACAGCGATGAATCCTCTTCGGAGGAAGAACAAAAAGAGGTTGCCAACATTTGCTTCATGGCAAACGAGGATGATGAGGTAAGTTCTGAAAACCCTTGTGATGATTTTGCTTTCGATGAATTATTTGAAGCTTTCAATGAACTAGTAGATGACTTTAAAATTTTGAAAAAGAAATACAAGTCTTTGAAAAATGATAGCTCAATTTTTATCAAAGAAAAAGACAATCTTACTAATGAGATTAAAATACTAAAATCTGAAAATGATAATTTGACAAAAGAAAAGGAATCAATTTCTAATGAAAATGATAAATTAAAGAAGGAAGTTGATAAATATAAAAGTATTGTTGATAAATTTACTTATAGTTCTGAAAAACTTAATTTATTGTTAAGCAATCAAAGAGCTATATATGATAAAGCTGGTTTAGGATATAGACCTAACTTAAAACAAAAATTTGTCAAAAACTTTTTTAGAAAAGAACAAAATAGAGATAATGTTACATGTCATTATTGTAACAAGAAAGGTCATAAATCCTATGAATGTGATGCAAGAAATAGTAACAAAAAATTAAATAATAAAGGCAAGAAAATATGGGTTCCCAAAGGAACGATCTTTTATGCCACTAACCATGAAGGACCCAAGAAGGCTTGGGTACCTAAATATAAGACTTAATTATTTTTGCAGGAGTGTCTTGCGGCCAAAAGATCAAAGCGAAAGTGGTATCTCGATAGTGGCTGCTCAAGACACATGACGGGTGACAAGGATCAATTCATCACCCTTGAGAGCAAAGAGGAGGAGTTGTTACATTTGGTGACAATGGCAAAGGCCAAATCATGGGGTTTGGTAAAATTCAAATAACTCCCTCCACATATATTGAAAATGTCTTATATGTTAATGGTTTAAAACATAATCTAATAAGTATTAGTCAATTATGTGATAAAGGTTTTAAAGTATCATTTGAAGCATCAATCTGCACTGTTTCTAATCCCATTGATAATAGCATTATTTTTATTGGAAATAGAAATGGCAATGTATACTTGATTGATTTAGACAATTTGTCTACTAGTAATCATTGCTTAGTTGCTAATAATGCTAATATGAATGAGATTGGTTGGTTATGGCATCGTAGATTAGGTCATGCAAGCACACACCTTATTTCAAAATTAATTAGAATGGATTTAGTAAAAGGACTTCCACAACTAGATTTTGAAAATTTGATGCATGTCAATTTGGAAAACAAACTAGAAATTCTTTCAAAACTAAAAATATTGTTTCCACTTCTAGGCCACTTGAACTACTTCACATGGATCTTTTTGGACCTACTAGAACCACAAGTCTAGGAGGAAAGAAATATGGTCTTGTGATTGTAGATGATTACTCTAGATACACTTGGGTATTGTTTTTAGCACATAAAGATGAGACCTTTCCATTTTTTTGAAATTCTTCAAGAAGGTCACAAATGAGAAAAACAACACCATAGTGTCTCTAAGAAGTGATCATGGCACTGAATTTGAAAATATTTATTTGAAAACTTTTGCATAGAAAATGACATTCATCATAATTTTTCAGCACCTAGAACACACAACAAAATGGAGTAGTTGAAAGAAAAAATAGAACCTTAGAAGACATGGCCCGTACCATGCTATGTGAAAGCAACTTACCAAAGTACTTTTGGGCGGAAGCTATAAACACGGCATGTTACATTCTTAATAGAGCTTTAATTAGGCCAATCATTAAGAAAACTCCTTATGAACTATGGAATAATAGAAAACCAAACATAAGTTACTTTCATGCATTTGGTTGTAAATGTTTCATTCATAATAATGGTAAAGATAATCTAGGAAAATTTGATGCAAAATCTGATGAAGGCATTTTCTTAGGATATTCAACATCTAGTAAAGCCTATAGAGTGTTTAACAAGAGAAACTTAATTGTAGAAGAATCTATTCATGTAATTTTTGATGAATCTTTAGCATCGAGTTCTGAAAAGATTGATGATGAGGAAGATACAAACATTCTAGAAAGAGATATTGAAAAACTGAATATAGATGTATCTTCAGATCATGAACAAGAAGCTAAAGATAATGATTCTCCTAGTGTTGATGTTGTTGATGCAAATCATAATGATGTAGATCTTCCTAGAGATTGGAGATATGCCTATGGTCATCCAAAAGAATTAATTATAGGTGATCCATCTCAAGGAGTAAGAACTAGATCATCAATGAGAAACATCAATAATCATCTTGCATTTGTATCTCAAATTGAACCCAAAACTATTGAAGAAGCAGAAAAAGATAATAATTGGATGTTAGCTATGCAAGAAGAATTAAATCAATTTGCTAGAAATAATGTTTGGACTCTTGTAGATAGACCTAAAGATCACTCTGTTATAGGATCAAAATGGGTATTTAGAAATAAATTAGATGAAAATGGCATAGTAATTAGAAACAAAGCTAGATTAGTTGCAAAAGGATATAATCAAGAAGAAGGAATTGATTTTGATGAAACTTTTGCACCGGTAGCTAGACTGAAGCAATTAGATTATTACTTGCATTTGCATGTCATTTGCATATCAATTTATTTCAAATGGATGTTAAAAGTGCATTTTTAAATGGATTTATAAATGAGAAGTTTTTGTTGAACAACCACCTGGTTTTGAAGATCATGAATTTCCAAATCATGTTTTTAAATTACACAAAGCACTATATGGTTTAAAACAAGCACCTAGAGCTTGGTATGAAAGATTAAGTAAATTTCTAATTGAAAATGATTTTATAAGAGGAAATGTTGATAAAACACTATTTTTGAAAAGAAAAGATAAGGATTTATTAGTAGTACAAATATATGTTGATGATATTGTATTCGGTGCTACTAACAATTTGTTATGTCAAGAATTTGCTAAGTTGATGCAGGGTGAGTTTGAAATGAGCATGATGGGAGAACTCAACTTCTTCCTAGGACTTCAAATCAAGCAAAGCAAAGAAGGAATTTTCATCAATCAAGCCAAATACACAAAAGAATTGCTCAAGAAGTTTGGAATGGAGTCAATCAAACCACTTGGAACTCCTATGAGTCCTTCATGCAAGTTGGACAAAGATGAAGATGGTAAGAAAGTAGATCAAAAATATTACAGAGGTATGATCGGATCTCTTCTTTACTTAACAGCCAGTAGACCAGATATAATGTTTGCTGTATGTTTATGCGCTAGATTTCAATCTGAACCTAAAGAATCTCACTTAATTGCTGTAAAAAGAATCTTAAGATATTTAAGTGGAACTAAAAATGTAGGTTTATGGTATTCTAGAGACTCGACATTAAACTTGATTGCATACTCTGACTCTGACTATGCTGGATGTAAATTAGATAGAAAAAGCACAAGTGGAGCATGTCAATTCTTAGGTAGTAACTTAATCTCCTGGTTTAGCAAAAAGCAAAATTCGGTTGCATTATCTACTGCTGAAGCAGAATATGTTGCAGCTGGAAGTTGCTGTGCTCAAATCCTTTGGATTAAGAGACAACTTGAAGATTATGGCATAACACTTGATAAAACTCCAATTAGATGTGATAACACAAGTGCAATAAATCTAACTAAAAATCCAATTCAACATTCAAGAACAAAACATATTGAAATTAGATATCACTTTATAAGAGAACATGTAGCTAATAATGAAATTTGTCTTGAATATGTTAATACTGAAGAACAATTAGCTGATATATTTAAAACCTTTGAGTGAAGAGAGATTTTGTTATCTTAGAGGTGAATTAGGGATATGTGACCCTTTGGATTGATTTTGAAACACTAAGGAATGACTATCTAGATTTCTATTAATTTCTTGATATTCCTTTCATAATTTTAAGGACA
This sequence comes from Calamus simplicifolius, assembly GCA_900491605.1. Classification (NCBI taxonomy): domain Eukaryota; kingdom Viridiplantae; phylum Streptophyta; class Magnoliopsida; order Arecales; family Arecaceae; genus Calamus; species Calamus simplicifolius. Next base: position 66,461 of record UESW01004927.1, on the reverse strand, counting down.
AATCATCTAGTCATCTGTGCATCTTGATTCTTAATACTCCAAAATTTTATCAAAATTTTATAGAATTTCTTTTGGCAAGTTTCAGTTGTTTGAATCTCAATTATTTTTCTCTGAAACTGTCATTGGAGTCGACACCTCAGAATGAGGAGTCGACACCTTTGTCTGTGTCGCTCTCGGTCCCTGACCTTGGAGCCGACACCCGTGTAAGTGGAGCCGACTCCAGTTCGAGCGCTGACTGTGTTAGCGATTTGGAGTCGACACCCGACTTTGCGGGAGTCGACACCTGGGAATCCAAAATTGATTTATTAGGGCAGAGTCGACACCTCGTCATTTCCTAAACTATCGAATCCTCACCAAATCCCTCCTAAACTCTCTCAAAGTCTCCCCATCTCTAATTCCACTCCTCCCAAGCTTTCCTAAGGATCCAATGGCGCCTAAGAGGAGAGGTTCGGTGTTTGGAGCGACTGTGGTGACCGGGAAGCGTTCCGTGAGGCGACCCGTCCGCAGCCGTCTCCAAGCGAGGATTCCTCCACCGATTCAGACAATCCTAACACCACTTCACCTCAGGTAGATACCCTAGCAGGGAGGGTAATCACAATGGGTAGGAAAGTTGACTTCGAATTCTTTCAATCCGAGGGTTTTTCAATTGGTAATCAACTTAAGGAGCTCGGATGGGATAGAGTCTGCTCTCTTGATGTTCCCACTTACCCAGCTTTAGTAAAAGAATTTTATTTCAATTTATCTAGAGGAGATGGTGGTTTAGTAAGCTCTGTTAGAGGCAGACGGATTCATCTTACATTCCAAAAATTAGGAAATCTCCTGAGCATCCCTATTACCGGATTAGCTGCGGATATGCACAGTGATAGATCAGCGGCCTTATCAAGGATGTTAGGAAGAGTTGTTGAAGAATTTGAGGAAATTAGGGCTAATCAGTTGCCCTTGGAATTAAGGTTGTTACACAACATTTGCAGCAGGATTTTGTTCCCAAAGACCGGACGTTTTGAGTATGTCTCCGAGCGGGACATTGTTGTGATGGATAGTGTATTGACCGGTCAGCCTATTAACCTAGCAGCCATGATGATATTCTATATGGCCGAGGCTGGAGGGAAGAGAAGATCATCACTACCTTATGGCATGATTCTCACGATGGTATTCAGGAGCCAAGGAGTAGTGATTCTAGAGAATGAACCATCAAAGAGCCTGAGACACACCGATTATTATAGTTTGGCTACTTTACATCGAATGGGATTTGTCAAGATTAATGGTCAGTGGGAAAGGAAAGGCAACGTAGATGAGAGAGCCCCTGAGCCCAGACATTCTGCACCTTGTGAGGCTGGTCCGTCTATGAGGATTCCCTCTCCGCATCCTAGTACTCCTGCTCCAGCTCCTGCCCCAGTACCTGTGATTTCATCCACTTCTTCAGTCGGATTTTCAGACCTTCAGTTAGAACAACTCAAAAATCTTCTTGCTGCTCAGAAGGATGAATTGAAGACTGAGTTTGACAACAAATTTATGAATCTTAAAGAAACTCTTTATTCCTTAGATGATCGGATTGCCAAAATTGAATCAACTCTTAGCTCTTCTACTGGATCTTTAAGTAGTGACTTGAAGAACATTTTTGAAGAACTTAAAGACATTTGTGGAGATTCTGAAACCTATTCAAAGAGCAATGCCGAGTTACAAGATAAAATTGTCACTGCTTGTACTTTTGTTGATGAAAGATTAAAAGACTACGTCAAGCTTCAGACTGAAGGAATGCAGAAGATTGTAGATCATTTAACAAGGATAATTAGAACTAATATATGATCTTCATGTAATGATATTGATGTAATGAAAGTTGTAATTTTGATGTAATGAAAGTATTTTGATGTAATGAAAGTATAATTCTGATGTAATGTAAGCATAGTTTCTTTTTAATGAAAGTATAGTTTCATTTTGCAATACTTGACCTTTGATGAAATTTCAGTTTCATTTTGTAACACTTAACTTTTGATGAAATGAAATTATCTTTTGATCTATCAATTTGATCTTTTGACTTAACTTTTCTTTATCTTTTTGTTGATTACAAAAAAGGGGAGAAAGTTATGTCGTATATGCATTGATTAGTAATTGATTGGAATTCAATTAAAGCTTATTTGATTGATTAATTTAATTGGAGAAAGTTATGTTGTATATGCATTGATTGGTTATGCTTTAATTGGCATTTATTTAATTAGTATCAAGTGACTTTGTATCAAGTGATACAAGTGATTTTGGATATGCATTAATTCAATTAAGCTTAAGTGAAAATTGAAATGACTAAATTCTAAGTATCAAACACGAACAATTGATAATTTGAACTTCATAGGGGGAGCTACCTTATTCAGGGGGAGCTTACTTATGAGGATCACTCTCTTGAAAATTTTAATTTAAGAATACTATGCATATACTCAATGTTTTTATAATCATCAAAAAGGGGAGATTGTTGACCCAACTATTGATTTTGATGATTAATAAAGGAATTGAGTATATTTATTTGATTACTAATGGATTTGACAAGTATTTCAGGACTAAAAATATTTGATCAATTTAAATAAATTAAGAAACGTGTTTTGAATCAATTGCAAAACATCAATTTCAAAGTTTCAGAACCTGGAGTCGACACCTAGAATTCCTGGAGCCGACCCCATGGCCATTCAAATTTTCTTCTGATTTTTGATACGGTCCGGAGCCGACACCTAGAGTTTCGGAGCCGACACCCAGAGTTTCGGAGTCGACACTTACAGTGTCTGGAGCCGACTCCGATGCGGGGACAGAACGTTGATTTTTTGAGCATCTTGGAGCCGACACCTACAGTATTCGGGAGCCGACACCTGACGATGGCGAGCCGACACCTAACTTTTTCGGAGCCGACTCCTCGACGAACTCAGAACTTTCTATTTTTGGAAAAACGACTTGGAGCCGACACCTGAAAAGTTGGAGCCGACTCCAACCTGTCTGGGACGAAAATTTAAATTGCCAGATCAGCTCTAACGGTAATATTTCCTTTTTACCTTATTTCTAACGGATATTTTGTTTCCAGGTACATTCCAACGGCTAGTTTTCTTCCCAAAATGGATTAAAAGAAATCTATAAAAAGGGAAAAACACCCGTTTGAAAAGTGACAAAAAATAGAAAAATTTCAAATCAAAAATCCGAGAAAGCCTGAGCCTGAATCTCAAGAGAAAAGCACTCAAATTCAAATCCTTCCACTCCACAAAGCTCAAAGAAGAATCCAAGGCATTCAATCTTGAAAAAATCGAAGGATTCTCAAAGGGGAAGAAGAAACTCTATTTTGAAGATTTTCCAACTTCTCATCCGCAACATTTGCAACGAATCAAAGCTGAGGCTGATTCAACATCTCCAAAGAGAAGAGGAAGAAGAAGAAAAGCTCAACTCCAATCTACTTCAAACAGGCTTTTCTAAACTTATTTGTTCATTCATTTGAATATCTGCTCATTTGAGGAGCTTTGTATTATTGAAAAATTCTTTTCATTCTTGTTTGTGCTGGTTCAATCTGGGGGATTGAACTAGTGGAGGTTGTATACCTCGGGTCAAGCTAGATAAGCTTGAGTTTAGGGTTTTGTGCTGGTGAGCCCGAAAACCGGCTGGGTTCGTTGTGATCCCGGGGAAAACAACAAGTTTTGAGTTGTGATCTTGTAAAACAACTCGGCTGTAATCTAGTCGATTATAGTGTGGACCCAAGTGAATCTTGGGAGTGGACGTAGGTGTTGGATACACCGAACCACTATAAAATCATTGTTTTCCATGCTTCCATTATCTCTATCTCTATCTCCTTGTTTGTGCTTTATATTTGCCTTGCATTTAATTTCATTTAACTTAAAGCTAATAGTTTTCAAAAGGTTTAAATTTTTAAAGAACCCAATTCACCCCCTCCTCTTGGGTTGCCATCTGGGCCAACAGATACATCTGCAATATGAATCCTTCAGATTGTATCATATACCTCCTCTTCTAGCTCTCCATTTAAAAAGCTGTTCGAACATCATTTGCCAGATTTCATAGTCAAAATATGCAGCCAGAGCAAGCATAATCCGAATGGACTTGAGCATTCCTACAGGAGAAAAAGTCTCGTCATAGCTATACCATGACATTGACAATACCCCTTAGCAATCAGATGAGCTTTATAGGTCTCCACCTTTCCGTCTGCGCCTCGTTTCTTCTTAAAAATCCATTTGCACCCAATGGGTTTTATCCCTTCAGGTAGATCCACAATTGTCCATACACTATTGATTTCCATGGATTCCATTTCAGATTTTATGGCCTCAAGCCATTTCTCGGAATCAGACCTCTGCATTGTATCCATATAGGTGATGGGATCCTCGTTGTTCTCATCGAGCTCAACAGGATCGCCATCATGGACCAAGTAACTGAAGTATCTGTTTGGTTGACGTGGTACTCTATCAGATCTCCTTAATGTTTTCTCAATGGATCTGGGTTTGATTTAATCAAAGTCGGTTCTATAGAGGCTTCAGAGCATATAGGTACTTTTACCTATCGAACTTCATCAAGTTCAACATTAGCAGCCTTAGTTCTTTTAGTAAGGAACTTATTTTTCAAAAGGTAGCTCTAAGACTGACAAACAATTTTTGTTCTTCAGTATGGTAGAAATAATATCCTTTAGTCTCTCTTTGTCAGACCTAGGTCCTAGTTTATCTATCTGCAATCGTCTGACATAAGCTGGACACCCCCATACTCTAAGGTGTGAAAGCATGGCTTACGTTCAGTCCATATCTCATATGGAGTCTTAGTAACATACTTGCTTGGAACCCTATTAAGAATATAACATGCTGTCTTAAGTGCATATCCCCAAAAGGAGAGAGACATATTGGCAAAGCTCATCATGGATCGAACCATGTCCAACAGGGTTCGATTCCTCCTTTCAAACACACCATTTAACTGGGGTGTCTCTGGAGGAGTCCATTGAGAGAGAATTCTATTCTCCTCAAGATATGTCAGGAACTCATTTGAAAGATATTCACCTCCTCGATCTGATTGAAGGATTTTAATATTCTTTCTAGTCTATTTCTCTACTTCATTACAATATCGTTTGAACATTTCAAATAACTCAGATTTATGTTTCATCAAAAAAAGATAACCAAACCTAGAATGGTCATCTGTAAACGTAATGAAATAGCTAAACCCACCCATGGCAATGGTATTTATGGGTCCACATACATCCGTATGTATGAGACTTAGAATATCTCTAGCTCTTTCACCTTTTTCAGTAAAGGGTGATTTGGCATTTTACCAAGAAGATAAGATTCACAGATTGGAATTGATTCATAATCAATATCATTAAGGATACCCTCTCTGACTAATCTATTAATCCTATTCTTGTTAATGTGACCTAGCCTACAGTGCCACAGGTATGAATCACTAACATTATCTATCCCAGGTCGTTTGCTTGGAGTACACATCACATTTATAGGTCTGATAACATAAAAATGCCATTGCACAATTGTCCACACATTACAGAAGTATCTTTCACAATGATGTTCATAACGTCATTCTTTATTAAAAAATCAAATCCTTTAATGGCCAATTGGCCTACAGAAATGACATTTAATAAGAAATTAGGACAGTAGTGACATTCACTTAGCATGACATTACATGATTCAAAAAATAGCTCTACTACTCCTAACGCTAGGACTGAAACTCGACTTCCATCACCCATGTTCAGGAATCTTTCGCCATCCTTGAATCTCCTACTAATTCGAAGTCCCTGCAAAGAATTGCAAATATAATTGGACTGCCGGTATCTAATACCCAATTAGTAGTATCACAAATAGAGAAACTACAAGGTGTTATCACATAACTACCTTGTCCCGCAACTACTTGCTGCTTTTTCTTCCTTGGTCTATTAGGATCCAGGGTTGCAATGTATTGAGGACAGTTCCTCTTTCAATGACCTAGCTTTTTACAAAAGAAGCATTCGCTTGGTTCTTGTCAGCCTTAGCTTTCTTCTTAGCCTGATTATGCCCATCATTTTGCACTTTTTTATTCTTATTCCTTTTCTTCATTCCTTTCTTAAAGGAATGACGACCTACTCCAGAAACTCCCACTAAATTTATCGAGCCCTTTTGGAGCTGGTGATCCTTCTCATAAGTCTGCAGTAAACCCAGTAAACCATGGTAGTTTACTACAGGTTTTGTCATTCTAAAATGACTGAGAAAATCCAAGTAGGAACCAGGCAGGGAGTTCAATATAGCATCCTTTCCAAGCTGCTCATGCAAGGGAAAGCCGAGCTTGCCCAGGCGCTCGATCATCTCAATCATGTACAATATATGATCATTGACCGATGCCCCTTCATGCATTCGAGCATTGAAAATGGCACTAGACACTCTGTACCTTTCAACGTCATTTGGTGTGCCGAAGGACTCCTTCAACTTTTGAAGGATCTCTTTAGGTTGGGCTTCCTCAAACTTCCTATTGAACTCATCATTCATGGAGGCCAGCATAATGCACCGTACTGTGGTGCGATCATTGACCCACTTTTGAGAAGTGTCTCTGACCACAGTGCGAGCATTCGAAGCTGGCTCCTCAGGTTCAGGATCCATTATCACATAAAGAATCCTCTCATGTTCCAAGACTATCCTGAGTCTTCGATACCATCTATCAAAGTTGGGACCCATTAGTTTATCATTGTCCAATGATGAATGGAGCGACAAATTGGTTGACATGATCTGAAAGGATAACCAAAACCTATTAGCTTACATGATTTATTAATCCTAAAGACATGGACTTTAGTCTAGAGGTCTTGCCACTATATTATTCAGATTGGTAGTCTTTACTTCCAATATGAGAAATTATCCCTAATTCCTTAGTGGGTACTAGAATCCAATAGATAACACATGAGCCCGACTTTGGCCGGCCCACCCATGTGCATCTAAAGGTAGGTTCTTTAACCAATTGCTTCTCCAAGCAATTTCTAGTAATCTATTTTGCCCTAGGGTGCACTTCAATCGGCCTTTGGGCCTCCTATTGAAGGTCCTAGTTAGGTCCAATCATTAACATGACAAAATTTAATGTTTCTAACCAACGAATAGTCAAGCCCAACTATGGCTGGCTCACATGACTACCGTTAAGAGAGTTCACTAAGTCATCATATTATGAATGCAATTCCAATAGCCGATCACCCGACCTTTGGGTCTGCCAATGATCACCCAACTATTGGACCCATTACCATCCACTTAATGGAAGGCTAATACTTAGTTATCTCCATAACTTCATCTTTTAAGGACCTAATAATTTTTAGGGTTTGATCAAATTGTGACAAATGAGGAAAGACATGAACCTTAATCAAGAATCCTTCCACTAACTATTAGAGGGGTTTATGAACAATTGGTCCATGGGCTCCTAAAATCAGTCAGGACTGATAGGCCTTAATTGATATGGGTTAACTTGAATCAATAAGCTATCCAATGGATTCTGGTTGACCATATTGGCCAAGTAAGTGGGATCAAGAGATGGGTTGTGCCATTAACCATCTTGCCTTGACATCATCTGGTTTACTAGACTCAATTAGACTAGCCTAGAGACTCGGGCTCATCGCTGAGCCAAAAATCAAGTCCATTTAGATGTATGGACTGATCAATCTAACTAATCAGAGAGATGTATAGAGAAGAAAACCTAATTCAACATTTGATTAGACTTAATTCTCTACTTGGTCCATTCATTCTAAACTCGGGTCTAACCCAATTACTGAACCTGACCCAAGCTAACCCATTTATCCAGATTTGTGGATTTATGATTTAAAATCTTTTAGTCATCAACTTAATTCTTAATTAAGTTAATCCAATTTTCTAATTTGAAACAATTTCAAGATTTATCTTGTAAAACAATTTTACAATGTTTTATTTATGATCCAAAATTTTAATGTTAATTTAATTAACATTTATGTCATAATTTAATATTAGATCTAATCTAAAATATCATGACATTCAAATAAAAAATGTAAAATAATTTTAACCTTTTTTATTATTTTATTTTAGATCTGTTTTATGGATCACAACATAATTAGCACCCCGTGGTGAGGGTAACAGAGGTTGTGAAACCTCAACAAACTGGATGACCAGATGAATCCACCTAATCCAAATTATCGCAAAGCATAGGGTTCTAGATATACATTAGTCCTACTAATAAACATGCTTTAATCATGCTTTATATTTAGATCTACACTAGATATGCTTTAAAACATGCTTTGATCATTACAGATTTACTATGCATTCCTAAACCTGGGAGGGTCTGATACCATTTGAAGGAAAAAATTAATTTTACGATGCCCCAGGATCTCAGGTTTATTTGTATGCATGTATTTTATTTAAATTTAATCTAATTAAATTTATAAAATACGTTATGTATATCTATAATTGAAAGCATGTAAAATTTAAAATTAAATTTTATACCTTTTAGTTTGCATATCTGATGCAGAAACTGGATGTAGATCTAATCTCCTGTGAATAGTTTCTCTTGATGCCTTACGAGAGTCGCACGTGCCACTCCTCTATTTCGTACGCACGCCAGAAAACCTTGAGATAGGGGATATGAAAACAGAAGGGATGGAGAACTCTTCTCCAAGAGAGGAGACCCTCTCTTCTTGGACTTCTCTGATTTTTGGACTCTTCTTTCCCTGCTACGGTCTTCTTCGAAGTTGAGAAAAGTTTCTTAAATAAACCCAAAAACACCCAAAACAACCTTTTTAAATTTATTTTACGATACGATAATATCCAATCTTCGAAAGCGGATGGGTTACGAGCGTTCACGCGTTGTTAATACGTAAAGAAATTTTATAAAATAAATTTACTAATTCATATCATCTCAATGGCAAGATCGTAATTTAAATAAAATTTTAAATTCACATCATCAGAATGGCAAAATCATAATTTATACGAAATTTCAAATTCACGTCATCTCAATGCAGAAATAATTTAAATGAAATGGTAGAATCATAATTTACATAAAATGGCAGAATCATAAATTTTCCAAAGTTTTAAATCTCGTTGGTTGCCCGCTATAAATACGAAATAATTGGATTAAATCCGTTTGAAGTCCAAATTGAAATCCGAAAGAACCCATGCGAAAATCTTGAACCATACTTCGCATTAAACTTATTTAATTTTTAATTTAAAGTAATTTATGATTTTAAAATTTATAAATAAATGATCAGAGGCTATATTGGATATCCTATTCAAACCACTTTGAAACCAGATATAAACTACTCTATCGTCAGACCAACCATTGGTCTATGGTTCAAGTCGTATCCCACAATGGGTCTGAATAAATCCAAAAATTTACTTGAGTTGCAAACTAACTCAAGTTCATCCCCAGAATAAGTACTACCGCTAATGCCCAGTGCTAGCTAACATTGCTAGTACAAACTTGGTATTACCCATATGACCAAGTCAACTTAGATAATGGGTTAAGCTTGTCTCTAGGTCACCTGACTATGTGCGTGACTCCATAGTTCGAATCTAAGTTGGTAGCATAGGAACACTTCCTATACCAATCGATGTGATCATCTAGCAATGGTACCCGATGTCCGAATAGACCGAATGTATGCAAAGCAATATTCAGGAACCTAGGCTATGGTTGTCCAAATACTCAAGATGAATTTAGAGTTCACTGCCAACTTCCAAAAACATTTAAGTGTGTTTCAACATGTACAATCCCGTGACTCCTCACATGGATTACCCTGGCCAAGGTTTTGCAAAATTAAAACACAAACCGAGTATTAACTCTAATACTTAGAGTGGACAATTTCATCTAGACTCATCACTGATTTAAAAGTACTTGACTGCACCCAGTAACCTTTCGTCACTGGATTAGAAATCTAGTTAGTCCAGTGCCTAAGTACAGTGAGTTGCTTACTAAGTCACCATGATAGTCTCAGTCAAAGGGACACTTATACCCATTGCCCTTCTGTGAGATACCCTTGATAGTAGAGTATTCAACAGAGGTGAGCCACTGTTCAGTGAATGTACTCCTACACTCATCGCATGCCATACTAATGTCATACACTCCTTGGTTTAAGAGGATAAACCAACATATATAGCATGCAATGACCTATACTTGACTACGTTATTGTCTTAGGTAATAATGTATCATTTGGTCGCGAACCCATTTAAGAATTACTCGATAATTCCTTCTTTCTTGAGTAAATGTAATTCTAAGGACTACAACATATAAGAGTTCTATTGGAAGATGAAAAATATGTTGTACTGCCAAAATAACTTTTATTAATCAAATAAATCATGTACAATGAATCACAATCGTCTATAAGCTAGACTATTGGCTATAGGACATATTTTCTAACACTAGTAACATATAGTTGTAAGGCAATAGGTTAGAAGAAAGAACCCTAAATATAGTTCTATATAGTATAGTCCTTCTATCAAGAGTTTCAACATTGTGCTAGGTCAAGGATAACTCGTCAAACCCTCAGTACGGGTCATATACAATATTTATTTAACTTAAGTTTAACATGTGATTACTTATGGAAACTCTTTCCATTATCACCTGTCATGGCCATGGATTCATGAACACATTCTTCTAAACAGCATAGGACTTCTTTCTTTCTATTAGGACTGGTAGATCTCTAACAAATACTTTCTACTCTTATATTAAGATCATTGCAGCCAACGTACATATATGTAACAAGGCCCTTGATGCCTAAGAGGTTCAAGGTAATATGTAGTTAAACTACAATAACTCTAATATGAGTAGCTGAAGTACCATGGTAGAGATCACTTACACTACTACATCTTCGAGAAGTCATCAATGAGTGAGTAGACATCCTACTGGCTTTCCGTATGATCATGCTCGGTATCGATATCTTACATCTACTAGCATTCTCACCCTAGTAACTCATACCACATACAAGAGACTCGTATCAAGGCGATCCATGCTCCAATCTGATCGGATCGATCATCGTTCTCATGATTGATAATTGATTAGGAGCATTTTGGGAGTTAATCTATTATGCTATATGTCTCTAATTTTTAACTCTTTAAGATACATATCATTGACCATCAATCCCATGAACGATATATGACACATAAACATATATTAAAAAAATTACCTAATAAAATTTATTTATTAATGATGATGATCATGTATAAAATAAGTAAAAAAAATAATATGTAAGCCAATAATTGGCTTTCCAAAGCACTCAGCTAACACGAAGCTCTCATAAGTAACTCATCTAATGAATGCTTTGTGATATCCCAAGCAACATACATAATGATATTCATCATGATTAAATTGGAAGCTCCCACAAGTAGCTAGCTAGCCAACTCTTTGGTCCATCTAATTTTGATACTCAAAATTTACCCATATTATTTTGTACATTAAAAATAAGTCAACCAAAATACTCTTAACTAAAATCCTAAGTGTGTAACCCTTTAGGCTTCCAACCACGTTGGCAATAGGTACGCTTATAGACTTTACAAGTCTAAATAAATGAAATCCTAATCAATTATCCCAAATTAATTCTTTAATTAAGCATGTCAAACTTGTAGATCAAGATTGATATCTAGCAACATACCATGACTACTCAAGTGTTAAGATGAAAGATACAACTCAATCAAAACTTAATAATGCAAGATAAGTTTGTAGATTAATCCCTTCATCCTCCATTATCCGAATTAGACTTAAGGGTATGGAATAAGTGTCAACCCTTGTAACCAAAATCATATGTATGACCATAAGTCATAACAAATTATATTACCTAAATTTGAACACTTCAAATTCCAATGCACTGATCAAAGACTTAGTTGTACTCTTATATCGTTAGGCCTGATGGAATAATTATATCTATTATATAAATGAGATGAATCCCATATTTGACATATATCTATTTTTGTATACTTCGTATACTACCCAGCAACTATCGTGTGAGAGATGCACTAAAAGAACAACAACGAATAGTGCTAAACTAATACATTCCACACACAAAATAATTGTGATGTCCTCGAGTCTAAGGATTAAAAATATGAGATTAACTATAAACACATAAATCCATATAGCTTCTCATATGGGTCACGTTCTATCACTTGTTCTCTAACAAGTATCTATGGGTCTATTTAGTCTTCCCACACTAGTAGTCTATGAGATCAGCTACCTTCCTTAATAAGAAAGAAACACCACACATGCAAGTCTAATACTTGGATAATTAATGTCTATCTTATATACTACAAGAAAAAGCATCATTTGCAGGGATTTTTTGAGGGAAAAAAGGAAAAAATCCATCAAAAATATAAATTTATGATGATTTTTGATGGATAAATGGTCGTCAGAAAAACCCTACTCAAAATTTTTTTCGAGGAATTTTTCTAAGGAATTTATTTCTGAGGGATTTTTTGACAGAATTTATCCCTCGGAAATTTCCGAGGGAAAATTTCCCTCGAAAATTTTTGAGGGATTTTTCAAGGGAAATTTTTTGAGGGAATTTCCAAGGAAAATTTTCAAGGAATTTTCCAAGAAAATTTTGAAGGAAAATTTCCGAGGGAATTTTTGTGGGAAAATTTTTGAGGGATTTTCCAAGGGATTTTTCGAGGGAAAATTTTCGAGAGAATTTCCAAGGGAAAATTTCCGAGGAAAATTTTTGAAAAATTTTCTGAGGGAATTTCTGAGGGAAAATTTCCGAGGGAATTTCCAAGGGAAAATTTTTGAGAAATTTTTCGAGGGAATTTCTGAGGAAATTTTCGAGGGATTTTTTGAGGAAAAATTTCTAGGGGAATTTTCGAGGGATTTTCGAGGGAAATTCTGAGGGATTTTTTGAAAAAATTTTTGATGGATTTTTGAATTTTTAAATCACTTTTCTTAATTTTTGAAAAAATTATTCCTTACTAAATAAATATCCGAGAGAACAATCTCTCACAAAATGGCTTTTCGAGAAACAAAATCCTTTGCAAAATCCCTTATAATATTTAAATATAATTTTTAAAAAACTTAAAATATTTTTTAATGCACTTGATATATATATACAAATAATCCATATAAAAATTTATATTCATAAATATGACATTTTAATCCATAATCATCACAATAAATATAACATTAATACACTTGCTATATAAATTGAAAACTATAATCATCATAAACATGATCATAAAAAAAATTTCACAAGTGTCATCATGTCCAAGTTCAAAATAAAAAAAAAATCACAAACAAGTATCATCCCAATAATAGAAAAAAAAATACAAACAAGTCCATAAATCTTCCGCTCCTGAATCCACTCCTCAAGAACTCGTAAGGATGTGCGGCCATAAGATGAGGAGCCTATCAGCAAGCTAGCCTATGATTTGAATCCATAAATCCGTCCCTTGTTTACTCCAACTGTATCTTTCCATACATGCACCATCCTCTCCAACTGAGCTCTGACTTGCACCTCTTGCCACTTATATATAAAATTAGTTTGTAAAAGATGTTAGATACAATGAGCTAAACATACAAATAGTATAAATATATGAATTAAAGTAGACTTTTTTAAATACTTACATGTGTTGTTTTTGCCTTCTTTTTTATCCACTGATTGCTATCTTTTTTCTTTTGATCGGTGTGTCTGAAGAGCTCATCCAATGTAGGTCAGTTCAACTTCTGCATCTGAATTTTATAATATAAACAACATTAGCAATTTTTTTAAAAAAATATATAAAATAAGAACAACATATATGTAAAGGAAAGGATATATGTATCAAAAATAAGGATAAATAAAAATATATGGCCTAACTTATGAACATCTAAACTATAAAATAAAAGAATTTCAAATGCCTTTTCCTTTCTTTTGAATCATCGATAGCATGTTAACTAGAGGTGTCAACTAAGAGTGTCCTAATAATTTATAATAAGAACCTAAATATATGACAAAAAAGGAAAGAATATTTGAGTGTGCTAAGCAAAGGATGAGAATAAGGTCAAGTTATAAATGAGCTTCCTTGAGAATGTCAAGAAAATCATATTAAAAGTGTAAACAATGGACGCCTAACAATTCTATAAACTGAAATGAAAAACTTCTTCCACTAGCTTAAACTCGCAAGACCCTTGATACATGCTGAATTTAAGAAAAAATCATTAAATATAGATGATCATGGTTCATGTATCACATGTAGTAATTTAAGCAACCCAAATGTTAAAATCATTTTACAATCTACAACTTAATAAAAGTGACTTATTCTTTGTTTCAAGAATACAAGTTACACTGCATTTTTCATTTTCCCTCCATCAGTTGTAGCTATGAAAGGGTTAGGTGACCAGCAAACAGGAAAAAAAATGCAGCATCTCTAACATGGTATGTTATTTCAATACTAACATGAAAGAACTCAGAGAGAAATTAGAAAAATCCAAGTCCAAAGCTGTGGGCATAAACAATATTCCTCTGTCATGAACACATGAGAAATATTTGTTTTCCACACATAAAGTTAACGAACGCATCACAAAAAGCATGTATTCAAAAAGCATGTATTCGAATGAGAAAATATTCAGATATTCAAATATTCAAATTGTGCATCTCTAATGCATTTTTACAAACAGTCATGAATTCAGCAACACTGATTGTGCATCTCTAATGCATTTTGGTCCAATCAATCAATAATGCTTCACAAGCCAAAAAAAAGAACATGTGCAGAAAAAGATAGCTTACATGGTGGAAGATATAGTAAAGATATTCAGGCATGAACCAGACATTTGAAGCTTCTTCCCATATGAGAAAATATAACCCAATGTAAAGTAGTTTCAACTGTTGAGTCACTTTCTCTTCCAGTAAGCTGCAGAGAAGAAAGAACATTCATGAATTCTAAACTTGAGATTTCATCCCTTGTATTCAATAAAAAAATAAGTTCAACCAAACAACTGCATGACTTACCCGATGTTTGAACCACGATGCAAATAGGCACAACATGAACGATAATTTTTGAAAAATGTATCCATTAAGTATGTCCCAGCATCATCCTGGCATGTGAGTTACATCAAATAATAAGGTGTACAGAAGCATATAACCAGACCTGTTATTGCAAATAGTAAGTTGTTGCAGTCCATATGGCCATCACATACAGAATCCAGTATTTGAACACCCATATCACTGCACATGATGAAATATGCATTAAAAAAAATCACCACAACAAAGTCAGAAGAATTTAGAGAAAAGAACATTCCGTTTCATAGTAGGAGAAAATAGACCTCTTAAAATTAAGCTGAGGAATGCCAATTCTGAGAAGCAGCTGCCTTCTTCTCAACCTTTTGAGGCATATGATGGATTACCTCATTAAGACGCAAGCTGACTGCTCTAAGAACAAACCTCGAACTGATATGATCTAAATATGAAATAGGACAAAGAAGAGCAACGGATTCAACCATTCTAACAACATTTGGCATGGTGAAAGCAGCTAAAGCCATGATAGTTCCCTGTCAAGGTTGAAAAAATGAACTTCAGGAAGCATTTGTTCATGTGCTGTTTTAATGATCGATGACAGAACCAAACTGAAATTTTGATAATGGCCACCAAAGGTTAACTATACCTGTGAATGACCTACATAGAAAACTTTGGAATTTGTTGTTGAATATACATAGCCTATCATAGCCATCAAGTCATATTGAGCGAGTTCCTGCCAACTCCAATCCCAAAATGCCTATAAAGCATTCCAACACTTCAAGGTTGTAACATCAAATAATGCCACACATGTGCATAATTGACAATGTACAAGTCCACTGACATTTACACAGAAGGAAAGACATGGGTTCACGATAAATTACATGTGATGTGAGGTCAGAATAAATCAGAAATTCTTATGCAAATGATGAAAGCAATGTATAGTGTTATTCATAATTACCTTATCATTCTGAGATAAGGTGATGTGGCCATAAGTCCAGCGTGTACCATGCACAGTCATTTTTCCACTAGATCTGAATGCACTTAATGTTCTATTATGCTCCAGATGCTTTTCCATTCACTCACTAAGTGATAATTTAAATAAAATTAATATGATAGTTAAAAGAACTAGCAATAGAAATTCAATTTTCAATTTAATGGCTTACAGCATATATGCAGTATAAAATGCACATAATTGCAGAAGGTTCTGGAAGTATGGGAAGAGCCGGTGTTGCTTCGTACCAAACGAGTCTTGTTTGTTTGGGGTGTAGCAGGGCTAAGTCACTCCTTTTCATGGGATGAAGGTTGGCTTCTAAGATTGCAGATCATCAATTGTTACAAAATGCAATAAGTATAAAGCAGCCAACAAGGACTGCACACTCGTATAAAGGATTACCGTTTCTCCTGGTTGAAGTAAATTTGCAATATTTCTCTTTATCTTTCCTATATCCTCAGAAGAAAGGTCCTGGTAGTCCTCTTCTGCAGTTATCTTTCCCTGAAAAGTCTGGAAATCATGTTACCACAATTCACTCAATGGGTTCAATGAGATGTCTGGAAATCATGACCAAAGCACTCAAAAGAAATGTGAGATGGTTTGAAAAAACTCCATGTGAGATGTCACGAGCATGACAAAACAAAGCCCATAACCAATGCCATGAAGCAATTTAAGGACATACTATTTAACCCTTTTTTGTTTCAACAATTTATCCTGTCCTAGATCCTACATATTCTAATAAATTCAGGTAGTTAGGTGAGGTATCAAGATTCTCTAGTATTGATGCAATTGACTATTTTGAACATCTTGCTTCTCCAATGCTCCAAATGAACTCAGCTTATAAGCATAATGGCTAACAATGAGGTTTCATTCACAATATTAATTTTGATCTGTGTGAATCAATAAATCCTACATAATTCATTCATGGTTTGAAGGTCTACACTCTTGAATCATGTTGATCTGTGTATGTTTGGATTGAGAAATGGTCAGAAATTAAAAGCTGAACTTCAGGTACTTCTGAAGATTGTGCTGAGTTGGACGCTAACCTGATCGGGACTTCAATGTTTTAGGTTACTTGTGACTGGAATTTGGATTTCCAATGTGTATTGCACCAAACTGGTGCAAAACTGGGTCACTTCTCCGTTATGAGAAACCAGCACAGATCAACCAATACAGGTTCAAACTATCATAAAACACTCTCTTATTGGAGTCACTCTTACTGAATGATCTCTCATAAGTTTGACAAATGGTGCTATATTGATTACACTTGCATGGATTTGTAATGGTCACAGCCACAAATTTAAAACTATGTTATTTAACTTCACATGGCATATGACATAATGTAATCATGCACTTTTGATTTTATATATGCTGAAGGTAGTGTAGCCAAGGTTTTTAACCTAGTGAATCTTGGCCATCTTGGTTGGGTGATGATACCAAGATGGACTAAGATCTCGGTTAATCTTGGCCGAGATGGAAATTAACCTGGGAAAAAAAGAAATGCACCAAGATATTCTTGAATCCCAGTCAAGATTTTAGGATCCAAGATATTGAAATCTCAACAGTAGTGGATCCAATGTTAACTAAATATTAAATGTTAATTTAAATATTTAATCATTTAAATAAAGGTCAAGATATTTAATACGTCATACTAGCAGGAGCCCAATACAGATACAAATTGTTGTCCCACCCAAGATGAAAACCTTGAGCGCAAAGTTTTCTACTTGTTAGACATTGACTCAATTTGTATTTGAATGTACATAAATGTTACTTGATATATGATTCTCAAGCTTGATTTCCACTAATAAAATTGGCTTTCCATAATGGAGAAACAAAAAAAGAGGTGCACTGGCAATTCATTTCTGTGAATATAAGAATTCCTACCTAGCAGGAACAAGCATTAAATCAGATCCTTACACTTTGCCTGATCAAGGAATCAATAGAAAACCAGCACATCTACATTTCAGCTGTATACTGATAAACACAAGGAATATTCTTATGGGAAAAAAATGAAAATTTTATGTGGTCATTAAAGTAAACAGCATGCTTACTTGTTCAGTACCTCTGAAGGCAATAACCAATCTTCTTCGCAAAGAGTCATGCCAAATGGCTACCTGCAGCTCTTCTTATGTCAAAATTCAATAAATCCTTCCACTTGAAAAATTTATGTTATTATTTTTTTTCTAGACTCATGGTTAAGCAATGGAAAGAACATAATCCAATCATAAATATGAGCATGCCTGTGTATCTGTAAACATGTTATCAAGAAAACATATCTTTTCAAAGTCAGATTTGATAAAACTTGCATGGCCCAATGAAGTGGCAAGCATAGCCCAAGCCTCCATAGCACCTTCTGCACTGGAAAACAGTTCCCTCCTTTCCCTTGCTTTTTGTGTATCTACTGCCATTCCGTCTATGGCAATACTTCCTATTTTATTCACAAAATATTCTTTGACATCTGCTACTGTCATCGAAGCATCTTTCCTGTCCTCTTCTTCAACCACAGAAGGTGAATTCCTCTTCTGCTGTGAAATGGTTGCAGTAATAACCATCAATGCCCTGAATATTGTCTCTGTTTGACTTTGAACATCCCAGGATACTTTCTTGATGTCCAAAAGAGGAGCTTCATTTGCAATGGATGGGAGATCACTCTTTTTGTCATTTCCATCCTTCATTTCAGGAGTTGCAAGTCCTGATTCAACATATTGTTCTTCTGCAATTTTGCGCAGCTGAAGGCTAACCATATTTAGCAAGTTAAATCCATCCCACATTCTAATCTCTGGAAGGGAAAAACCAAGCTTCTGAAGAACAGTTTGGTTGATTATGTCAGCAAAAGTTTCCCAAAAACTCATCTGATGCTGCTGATTCATCAAGTTTTCGTTCCAATGAATTTATACAATTTAAATATTTTCTTAATAAATTTATGATAAAAAAAAGTTGGGATCATAATGGTTATGATAGTGAGTATTTTTTTAAGAATTAATTTTTGAGAGATATTTCTATAATAAATGGCTTATTTATAAAAAAAATTGATAAAAAAATCCTTCAGAAAATTTCTCAGAAATTAATTTTACGAGGAATTTTTTGAGGGATTTATTTTTTTATTAATGAGTTATTAATAAAATTTTTGATGAAAAAAATCCCTCGGAAAATCTCTCGTAAAATTATTTTCTGAGGGATTTTTTTGATGATTTTATGAGGGATTTTTTGAGGGATATTTCTATAATAAATGGCTTATTTGTAAAAAAATTAATAAAAAACTCCCTTGAAAAATCTCTCAGAAATTAATTTTACGAGGAATTTGCCGAGGGATTTGTTTTTCATTAAAAAGTTATTAATAAAATTTTGATAAAAAAATCCCTCGAAAATTAAGTTTGTGAGTGATTTTTCGAGGGATTTTTTTGATGATTTTGCAAAGGATTTTTTGAGGGATATTTCTATAATAAATGGCTTATTTATAAAAAAATTGATAAAAAATCCCTCAAAAACCGCTCAAAATTAATTTTGCGAGGGATTTTTCGATGGATTTGTTTTTCATTAATGAGTTATTAATAAAATTTTTGATGAAAAAATCCCTCAAAAATCCCTCGCAAAATTAATTTCTGAGGGATTTTTTAGGGGATTTTTTAATGATTTTGGGAGGGATTTTTGAGGAATATTTCTATAATAAATGGCTTATTTGTAAAAAAATTAATAAAAAATTCCTCGAACAATCCATTGGAAATTAATTTTGCGAGGGATTTGCCGAGGGATTTGTTTTTTCATTAATGAGTTATTAATAAAATTTTGATGAAAAATATCCCTCGGAAGTCCTTCGAAAAATAAGTTTGCAAGGAATTTTCCAAGGGATTTTTTTGATGATTTTGCGAGGGATTTTCTAAGGGATATTTCTATAATAAATGGCTTATTTATAAAAAATTGATAAAAAAATCCCTCAAAAAATACCTTAAAAATTAATTTTGCGAGGGATTTTTTGAGGGATTTATTTTCATTAATGAGTTATTAATAAATTTTTGATGAAAAAAATCCCTCAGAAAATCCCTCACAAAATTAATTTTAAGGGATTTTTTGATGATTTTGCGAGGGATTTTTTGAGAGATATTTCTATAATAAATGGTTTATTTGTAAAAAAATTAATAAAAAATCTCTCGAAAAATCCCTCAAAAATTAATTTTGCGAGGGATTTGCTGAGGTCTTTGTTTTTCATTAATGAGTTATATTAATAAAGTTTTTGATGAAATAAATTCCTTGAAAAATCCCTCGCAAAATTAATTTTTGAGAAATTTTTTGAGAGATTTTTTTATTAATTTTTTATAAATAAGCCATTTATTATAGAAATATCCCTCAAAAAATCCCTCGAAAAAATCATTAAAAAATCCCTCGAAAAATCCATCACAAAATTAATTTTTGAGGGATTTTCAATGGATTTTTTTCATCAAAAATTATATTAATAACTCATTAATGAAAAATAAATCTCTCGGCAATTCATCGCAAAATTAATTTCCGAGAAATTTTTCGAGGGATTTATTTATCAATTTTTTTATAAACAAGCCATTTATTATAGAAATATCCCTAAAAAATTCCCTCTCAAAATCTTCAAAAAATCCCTTGAAAATCCTCGGAAATTAATTTTGTGAGGAATTTTTTGAGGGATTTTTTTCATCAAAAATTTTATTAATAACTCTCATTAATGAAAAACAAATCCCTCAGAACATCCCTCACAAAATTAATTTTCGAGGGATTTTTCAACATATTTCTTTTATAATTTTTTTTTACAAAAAGCCATTTATTATAAAAATATCCCTCAGAAAATTCCTCACAAAATCATCAAAAAATCCCTCAGAAAATTCCTCAGAAATTAATTTTGCAAGGAATTTTCCAAGAAATTTTTAATCAAAAATTTATTAATAACTCATTAATGAAAAATAAATCCCTCGAAAAATCCTTCACAAAATTAATTTCCAAGGGATTTTTTGAAAAAAAATTTTTATTAATTTTTTTTACGAATAAGTCATTTATTATAGAATATCCCTCAAAATTCCTTGCAAAATCCCTTGGATCTTAAATTTTGTGAGGGATTTTTCGAGGAGTTTTTTTTATCAAAATTATTTTACAAAGAACCCATTTAGTTTAGAAATATCCCTCGGAAAATTCCTCAAAAAATTAATTTTGTGGCGGATTTTGCGAGAAAATATTTTTTATCGAAAAATTTTATGGTTTATATTTTTTTATCGAAAAATCCTCGGAATTGCGAGGGATTTTTTCCCTCAGAAAAATCCCTCGGTAAAGCACACTTTTTTAGTAGTGATTTATTATCCTCAACTTGGAATAGTTTAAGAATAACATTAGGTATCTCATATATCGATCTCCATTGATGCCTTTAAGAATTGCTATTGTAAGGACTTTATCTAATGTGCCAACTTGCTACAAGTATCAACACATAGAAAGATAAATACTATTAATTGTATTAATACAATATATATAGTGTTACTACAAATCAATCGCCCTCGGCTTGTAATTCAATCCCAATTGGCTTTTAAGGCATAACACTAATTGTAACTAAAGAGAATACCACAAAAAACTCTGATAATGTGAGAAGCGAAGCATTCTTAGTTAGTATTGGTAACTTTAAAAAGGTGTGGATTCTTGACTCCTATTGTTCCTATCATATGAGTCCAAATAGAAGTTGGTTTTCTACCTGTTCATCAAAGAAGGGAAGGTTCTTTTAGGTGATAACAAAACTATAAATGTTGTCAAGATTGAAATAATTTATATCAAGATATTTGATGGCATTATGATGTCTCTAGAGATGTAGCATATCTAATAGCTGATGAAGAAACTTGATTTTCTTTGACACACTTGATTCTAAGAATTATAAATATAAGGCTAATAATGGTGTATTAAAAGTCTCTCTAAGGGTGCTCTTGGGGTGATTAAGGAAAGGATAGTGAATGGCTTGTATCAGATGACTGGAAGCACTGTTACTAGTACTATTACAATTTCTTCATCTATATATAAATTATTAGACTTGGATGTCACTCGGCTATAACACATGCAGTTGAGGCACATGAGGGAGAGAGAGAGAGATGTTGCAGTTGTTCAAAATAGATCTACTTGATGGAGTAAAGACTTGTAAGCTGGACTCCTGTAAGCGTTGCATGGATGGAAAGTAGAACAAAATGGAATTTAGTGATGGTACTCATTATTGGAAGAGGATGTTATGCTATATTCATTCAAATCTTTGGAGACTTGGCTCTTGTGCCTCTAGGATGAATGGAAATTGATTTTTTCTTTTATGTTAAGTGATGATTACTCAAGAAAGATCTAGATGTATTGCATGAAATATAAGGATGATATGTTTATCAAGACCAGAGTATCATTGGGAGATCCAGTGTATCGTTGAAAGATTTAAGAGAGGATTCTGTTAGCAGTAAGAGGATCGAGGGTTTCATAAGTTTCCTATAAATTTTCAGATTATATTTTTTATAAAATTATTCTCATCTTTATTGGGATGAATGTAGATTGATCAAGCTGAATCATCATAAATCCCTTGTATGATATTCCTTTATTCTTCCTATTTTCTCTTCTTGATGACCTTCCTTCTTCTCTATTGCACGCGCCTGTTCCAACAGTCCTTTTGGTTTGGTCTCAGGTCAAATCACAGTCCAATAGTTCTGCACCAGCCCACTTGTCACCCAAATATATCCACCAATCACTTGTGGCACTTGATACCATGTATCTTATTTGGTCACACGGTTAATTTGATGGTATATAATAATGGTATAAGAACTTTCCTCTTATATGACCTAGCTAACTTTCTCCTCATATTGCTTAGTCAACTATCCTATTATGAATATAGTCCTAAAACGGTTAATAGCAGTATATATAATCCACAAAGTGCAACAAAGTGATACCTATAAATCATCAAAGTGATTTTCTTGAGTGAGAATTTTCTGGTCACTCAGCACATGGTAGAGGATGAATCAAATTGCGCCACTCTCTTTGAATGGCTTTATGTGGAATTATTTTATTTGACAAGTGATGGTCAATTTTTGAGTTATAGTCAATTAAAAGTCACATGTAATGAGACATCGGCTTGCCTCTTATATATGCAAGATTCTTTTTCCATCTCAAAACTTTTTAAAGCTGCCTTTTATTTTTAAGTCGACTGCCAATTAGCGATTAGTCCTGATACAGCTAATCCGAGGAATGGACCACAATTGCCAGGAGCAATGATTTTCGTTTTATTTCTTTCTTCAGCGAAACAGCAACCCACGTTGTAATTAACCTAGAAACGTCAATAAATTAAATCAAATTTTCTTAATTTCTTAATGATAAATAATTTGCAACGCTTAACATCTGCTATATAACACCCCATCCTTTTTCGAGTCTCCTTGCACTCTCTCAGCCATCTGATAGCTCTTTAGCTACATATATTATGTTGAGCAAAAAAAAAAAAAAAAACCGATGGCAGTGGAGAAGGCGAAGGTGTTGCTCGACGAGAGGTTGAGTCCGTTCGGGCAACGGGTGAGGATCGCGCTAGCGGAGAAGGGGGTGGAATACAAGTATCAGGAGGAGAACTTGGACGACAAGAGCCCCCTGCTGCTTAAATCTAATCCTGTTTACAAGAAGATTCCAGTACTTCTCCATGACGGCCTGCCCATCTGTGAATCTCTCATCATCGTCCAGTATATTGACGAGGTGTGGCTTCGGGAAGGCTCCACGTTCCTCCCTTCTGAGCCCTATGAACGCGCCAGAGCCCGCTTCTGGGCCGACTTCGTCGACAAGAAGGTATCCTTTCCTCTTTACAGGTCCTAAAGATCTTTTCCCTCATGGTTGTGACTGTTGTCATTATTTATTATTATCACTTTTGCGATCATGGTCGTTAATTATCATTCTGGCTCTAGGTAGGTTATGGGGTGGTGAAGCTTGGCATGTGGAAGAAAGATGGATAACTATATCCTCGCTGTTTATTTATTTATTAAATATGTTCAGAAAAATGAGCACATATCTACATGCTGTTATACATGTGATTCATGTGATATGAAATAAGTCAAGAAGCGCAGTGGGTCACAACTTGACTTTTACTGCAGCTTAACAGGAGGGGAAAGAGGACACCTTGGTTGTTCAATAGAATCTAATAACTTGAAGAATCATGGAATATTGTCACCGCTCTGGAACAGAATGCGAAAATTTCTTGCTGCTGGGGTCGGTAGCAGTCCTGGTTGTCTGTTAATTTTTTAGGGTAGAAAGCCCTTGTTTTTCTTTTCGAGACCATTTGATATGTGATACGATGCTATTCCAACGTAGGTCGATCCTCCACAATTACACTTTGACGCATAAAATGAGAAATGGAATTCTTATTGTAGTGCCAAAAATGTTTTTGAAAGATTTTAAAATATTCCGTAAAAATTTTGAAATAGTTTGGACATTTTATAAATATTATTTTAAAAGAAAAAAAAAATCTACGTTCTCCTAGTTTTAAGTCCTGGCATCACTTTGAGGATAAGTGTTTGAATATAAATGACATCTAAATTCAATAAAATCCAACACAAAGCCTATATCCTTTAGTCTATATGGGCCATGAGTTGAGTTAACTTTGATATCATAGGTAACAAGCAGAAAATTGATCCAAAAGTACTAATCAAGTAAGTGATATTTCGGTTTCTTAGCTTTATATAAGTATCTAAGATTTATCTAAGGTGGAGTTGATGTGTAACCAAATATATGTGGTATAAATTATTGCATACTATATTCATTAAAGTTAGATATGAGGCTAAACACATGGTTTAGAAGCTTTTATATACTTCTTTATTTAAGCCCTGACGTCCTTGTAAGGCTAAGGTTTAAAAAAATACCATAAGCCAACTTCTTCGCTATGTGCTTGATCAGTATTGATATTATAAGCAATAACTCAAGAATTTACTAATAAAGGCTACAAGGGTTATATTTGGATTTCTTGACTCTATAGAAGTGTCTAAAATCCATCTAGCACATAACTAATGTAGCAGCTAAACACATACTGGCAGAGAATTTCATAATTCCAAATATATATGTTTAATCTATAAACAAATTTTAAATTATTTTTATTAAAACTCTAATTAAGAAATGCACTTTGACCATATGTTCCTCTTTGTTTTTTCTTTTTGTAAATTTCAACTTATGTAAAACAAGAAATATTTGTAGGAAAGCCAAACAGATGGACTTTAATAGTAAATGATTGCTTGTGCTTCAATAGTACACTTATGTGGCAATAGCCTCAGCATTTTTTATGGGAAGCTTCTTCAAGATACTAGACAATAAGATGAATATAACTAATAAACCTAATAATGTGAATTTCACATTTTTGTTTTTTTTATTTAGAAAAAGTAAGCATTCCATGAAAGGATCAAATTTGATAAAGAACGAGCAGGTCATTTTTCATTCATATGCATTTTTATAAATGAGAAGACCATTTTACAGAAGAAAATACTGGATCAATTCTAGTGTAAACAATTGAAAAATGATTAGGATTGTGCACAATTGATGGGATAAAATATTTGGTTTGCTTGCCATGATTATTCAAGGTTGTTTTCTTGTGTTGGTGTTAGCAAATCTTTAGTGCAAGTAATTGAAAACCAACCTTTGATTGTTCAAGTTGCTTCTATGGATTGGCATCTATTTTGCATTGATATTTCTCTTATTCTTCATGTGTCGAAACTTGTGTAGTTTATAAATTTTTGAAACTTAAATCTATTCTTCTCTCTTGCATTTATTGATTATAAATTCTTCCTCCACTGCATCAATTTTCATGGGAAAATCCAATGGAATATTTAGTCCTCAAGTGTGGTATTTTATATTTTTCTGATTATTAGGTCTATGAGTCTGGGGCAAGGATGTTGAAATATATGGGAGAAGCCCATGAGGAAGCAAAGAAAGAACTTATTGAGAGCTTGAAGCTTCTAGAAGGTGAACTACAAGACAAGACCTACTTTGGAGGAGGGAACTTTGGTTTAGTTGACATAGCATTTGTACCCTTCACAACTTGGTTTTACACTTTGAGGTTTATGGTAACTTCAGCATGAGAAAGAGTTCCCCAAGCTGGTGGCTTGGGGCAAAAGGTGCATGGAGAGGGAGAGCGTATCTAAATCCCTTCAGGACCCCCTAGAGGTCTTTGAGCTTCTAGCACACTTGATAAAGAAGAAGTATGGAAAGGTGTGAAAAGATAAGTTATGTACTCTTAATAATTAAATTTATGAAAAAGGACTACATTTCTAGTATGATGCCTTTTTGATTGTTTTTATAAAGTTGATTTAAGCTAATATTATTAATTCCATCCATTATATTATGGCACTTTGCTTTCAATAATGAAACTATTTTAGCATCCTACTATATTTTTAGCAAAATAGAGTAAACTTTACTACATATTTCATTGATATAATGAGATAAGTAAAAGGATAAAAATTAAAAAAAGATGGCTCAATGCATGGGTCTCTTGCAATTGCAAGATGTGAGAAGAGTTAGATGTAAAAGTCATATATAGTCTTATCCTTCCTTATATGTAAAGAAACCAATAGTGTATTTTAAACTCATGATATCTAAGCATAATGAAGCAAGCTTATCATGGCACCAAGATTTTCCCTCAAAGATAAAAATATAAAATATAAAAATAAAAATGATTATTTTGTGTCATAATCATGATGCCACGTTTACAACACGAACCCATCTAAAGCAAACCTGAATCTATTTATTTCGTATTGGAGTTGTGTTCACATATTGTGCTCAATTTTGCCCCCTAGGTCTAGTATACATTTTCTCAGCATAGAAATACAAACACATTATGCATACCCCAAAATACCACGACAAGTTAAGCCTACATGCTATTACAATCTTTTTTATACTAGTATTACAAATGGACCAATATATGATCTTAGTTTACCACAAATCTCAAAATTTGAATTGTCAAAAGATCACAAACTTAAAATTCTATAACTTTCTTTACTCTAAACTATGCAAAGCTGGTCTTTGATTAATTAAAACTTTTCAACTGCTCTATATTTTTTCTTCCATATAATGCTTTATATGGTGCCATCTAAATACTCACATAAATACTCTTATTATAAGCAAAGTATATAAAGGTAAATATTTTTTCCAAGAACCTTTCAATATAAGCTCTCAATATATCTTCCAATATCTGAAAAATTTTCTTCAATTGCCATCTATCTAAAGATGAGAAGTGTACTAAAATTGAGTCTAGATTTCAAGGCTCCATACATCTCTTTCCAAATTTGCAATACAATAATGGTATCCCTACTTGACACAATGGTTGCTAGAACACTATACAATCTTAATAATTTCTTAAAAATAGAGTTTAGCCAACCTTTTATGAGACTGACTGACCTTAAAAGCTAAAACAAGAGTTAGTTTTGCTAATCGTCCATAATTGCCCAATTTGCACCACCACCATTAGGGTTTCTAAGCAAACGTATCCCAAATTTATGGTTAAATGTTCCTGTTTCCACTAAGAAATGGGTAGAGGCTGCAATAGTCCTCTAATCTCTAATGTTCAACTTTTATTTGCTAATTCATTGGGCATTGTGCACCAGGATATGCTACATAATCTGTATTGTAAGTTTTTTTAAGAATTTATTCCTTTAAATCTGAAATATAGGAACACCCAACCTACTTTCAAATCTTGATGATTCATTCTTAGAAATTCTAAATCTTCATTTTTATTAGAATCTATTTTTCTTTTAATTTCTGCAATTCTTGATCATTGTTCTAAGCAACTTAATTGTTTTAATTAAATTAGGAATTATTCTTAGATTCAATATTATGCTCTTAAGCTTATGTGTCCTATAATACTCTAAAAATAATCCTACATCGAATGAAAAAAAAAGGTTTGAAGAGCTTATAACTCAAGTTCATTTTATCAATTAACTTGCACTTAAGTTTTTAAAGCCATGTGGACTTAGCTTGCTAGCAAATTAATTGGGCCAGTATTTGGGCTTAGGGCATTACAAATAGTATCAGAGCCGACCTGAGCATGCAAAAGTTAGAGGGTAGAAGAAAATGTCTACCTATGAGATGGTGGTAAAGTCTTGCTATAACATGGAGCACCCTTACAACATCAATCGTCTGACTTAAAATAGAATATATCTAACTTATGACATGCGACAAGAATCGATTAATAAAGAGGAGAGATTATAATGCTCCAAAAATAGTCTCATATCGAATGAGAAAAGTTTCAAGAACTTGTAACTCAAGTTTATCTGCTACCAATTAACTTGCACTAGAGTTTTTAAGGCTATGTAGTTTTGGCCTACCAATAGGTCTTTTTATAAGGTAGGCAAAAGACCGATCATAATTCTCCAATAACTCTAACAATCTCCTCTACCTTTAACACTCACAAAATTATATGCAAAAACTACTTTTCTTAATCATGAATTGAATGAAATAATTTTTACAAAACAACTTGAGGGCTTTATAAAAGGGCAAGAAGATAAAGTATATCATTTAAAGAAATCTTTATATGGATTGAAACATTCATCTTATCAATGATATTTTGCTTTCATAATGCAATTTTAAAGTTAGGATGTTTTGTTAATAAATTAGATCATTGCGTATATTATGAAGAGCAGGAGCTATTTTACTATTCTTTCTTTATGTATAAATGATATATTACTTATTGGAAATAGTTTTGAAATGATTGAGCAAACTAAATCATGGTTAACTTCCCAATTTGAGATGAAATATATGGGAGAAACATCCTATGTTTTAGGAATCAAATTCGTTAGAGATAGAAAATTTAAAATATTGTGTTTAAGTCAAGAATGGCATGTTATCTACTCTTGTTGAAAAAGGTCTAAAATTAAGTAAGAAAAATTGTCTAACTAAAGGACAAGAAAAATTAAATATTCCTTATGCACAAGCAATAGAAAGTTTCAACTATGCTTTACACTAGGCCCAATATAACTTATGTTGTAGGTTTAGTTAGTAGATATCAAAATAACCCTAGTATATCTCATTGGAATGCAGCAAAAAAAAATATTTTGATATATTAAAGGAACTAAAAGTCTTACATTATGTTATTAAGCTAATAAGTTAAAGGAAATTGTTATTCAAATATTAGTTTTTGCTGATAATGTAAATGATTGTAAATCAACATTCGGTTAAGTATTTACTTTTGGTGGTGTTATATTTTCTTAGTTTAGTAAAAAATAAGGTTGTGTTGTTAGATATACGTAAGAAGTAGTATATATTGCCTATGGCATAATATCAACATATGATATTTGGATTCAAAGATTTATAAATGATATAAAATTAGGTATCCTTGAGGACCTCCTCATATATTGTAAATAATCTAGTAGCTATTACACTATTTGATAGTGGACCAAATAACTTAAGAGGTAAATACATTGAAATTGAATATCATTATATATAAGACCTTGTTGAAAATAAAGAAATTAGTGTTAATTATTTGCCATCTATTGACATGATAGCCAATCCTTTAACAAAGGGTGTTAGTGCTAGTGTTTCATAAATACATTGATATATGAGACTTAAAATACTTAAGTCATGATATAAGTTTTACAGTTAGTGATATATCAGCTAGATATATAAAACCTAAAGCCTGATTTGGCTTCGGAGTGTCAATCGATTTATGTAAGTAAAACCTAAAGCGACATGACATTCATGTATATTGATAGTAGTGAGAGAAATTTTGGCTTTTATTTCCAAATGAGAGATATTGTTATGTGGCCATGAAACTTAATAATTGAATGAGACAAACATGTGAGACCCAGCCCTTCTAGGTTAGCTCACTTTAAATTAAGATTTAATTTAACTGAATTGAACTAAAAATATTAAAAATAATATAATTACATTTTTTGACTAAATCTTTATTATAATGTTTTGTATTGAATTAGCCTTGTAACTCTTTTTGAATCATTCAAATTAAAGTTCAATTGAGAAAGTTAAGAGCAATTTCATAATCATATATCAGTGTTGACGCACTTCTAATAAATTACAAAATGTCATTTATAATGTAAAGATAATTTTTAATGTTTTATCTAAATTTTGATGTTTCAAAATTATATTAGATGATTTAAAAGTTAGTTTTGAGTCAAAATTTTATTTTGAATATTTATCTCTTAAGTTTTTTTAAAGAAATTAGTATTCTATTAAAATTGAAAAGTTTATTAGTTTTATGAGAGTAGTATTTTATAAAAACTAAGAAATCTATTTGCTTTAAGAAATCTCTCTGTATATAAATTTCAATAGAGGTCTTTTTCTATCAAATCAATAGTACGAAAGGTAAAAGTTGAAGGATCAAGGATGATTGAGCCCTGCAAGCATCAAAAAATTGAAGATTAGTTCTTAGCAATTTTATCTAAAAAGGATTAACAAACCCAATCATGATCAAAGTAATTTTTAAAATTATTGAAGATTAAATATTATATGACATAAATGTTTTATTTGATGATTACTTGAAAATTCCAGATTAGTTGATTTTATTAAATATTTTATATTGAGAATTTATATGTTTAAAATTAGGAAAAATTGCTAAATTTTGTAAGAATTGTCAAAATGATATTATGCTTAGCGCTAAATTTTAATATTTGTTCATAAGATGTAATAAGATTTTTCTTTAACATGAAAAAGCTGAATTACTATTTTATAAATTTTTCCATATATGTAATTATTAAAAATTAGCTCAAGTAAGCATGTATGTTTTGTTATGTTACTTTTGTGCCTATTAAATTTTTGATTAATCATGAGTTTATTTTATAGATTATTTTAAAGTCTATTCGCATATAAAATTTGTAAGTTAAGTAAATTTATGTGAGATGTAAGCGATTTGTAAAAAAATTATATATGAAATAGATACGAGATGCTTACTCTCAATTAACTATAATCCGTGATATACTATCTCCATCTTTCAAAGTAAATATGAACGCTTATAGTTGATATTAGAATCCAACTCCATAGGAAATATATGTGTTGATTTATTTCTAATCCACTTATGCAAAGTTAAATACGACAATATGTTCTAACCCGATCACAAAGTTTATATCTGGCCGTGGTTATGACTATAAAGTTATTATCACACTTTAAGAATGAAAACTTTAAGTTTTTAAACTTGATATTGTTACTTTAAATGACATGCATTTTTATATTGAAATTGTTTATGAAAATGATATTTAAACATCATATTATGCAGGTATTTTAAATTGAATTAAGTTGCTAATTACTTGTTCCCTTTAAGCATGATTAGAGTTTGCTTACCGAGCTTTGCTATTTAGAGACCAAAAAATAAGAAGAATTTTGGGTAAAGGCTGGTCCAAGATTTAATTATTTTTTATGATTAGTTAGTTTAATTTAAGAATATTTAGTATATCTGATACCAAGATCCCATGTTAGATGTTGTTATTGACCTTATTATGAAATTTGACTAATTTTATTGAATGATATTGAATCTATTTTTGTTAGTTATATTCATTAAATTTTATAGAATTATTTAAGTTTAATAATTTAATTTCTAAATGGATTGTTACGATTTAAATCTTTCTCGGATATAGGGTGTGACAATGATACGAAGAGTCACATTTTTCCTTCCATGCGTTGGAGAATGGATCGATGCATCTTTCTCTATAGTGCAGTATCCAAATGTTGGAAGAATTCTATAAAAAGAGGGACTTATATGAATTGATTAATATAATCCAAACTCTTTTTTATGCATCTGCATTTTGGCTAAAGTGCATTGCAAAAATCTTTGGTCTCATGACGTCTCTGCGTGCAATCCTCTTTCCCTCTAAATCTTTCAATTTGGATGGTAAGCATTTGCTTCTTTCCCTGTATAGTCTTTTAAGTTTTATTGATTCCTTGACCATTAATTATGATGACACATGCTAGGAAGGATACAAAAATATGCATACATGACTTAACAAAAATTGTGATAGATTTTTAACTGGTTCTCATATGTTATTTGTTGGGATATGTGCCCATAAACAAATGAAATATATTATTTTGTTGATTAATTTGAGAAATTTTTCAATATTATTTTTGCATGCATATTTTGTTGCTTTATAAATATCAAAAATCCTTAGATTATTTAATTTTGACTTTAAATATTGTATATAAGTATTATATACAGAGGATAATATTTAAAGTAAAATAATCTAAATCTATTCATAATTATAAATTAAAGTTGGGATCTTTAACTTAAAATTATGAGCATGGTTTATTACGTTCTAAATCTGGATTGTTGATAATGGAATTATCAGAATGAAAGCGCTTTATATAATTTAATTGATTATATAGGACTAAAATATGATTAATTTGAATCTTAATAAATTCTGTTGTTAAAATAGAGCATTCAAAATTAATCAATGATGGTCATATATGAATCGATATTAATTCTGTATAATTAATAGATTGATCGGCAAAATAATAGTATTAAATTCTTGGTATATTAAAAATATAATAACATAAATAGTAAAAAATATTAATATACAAGATGAAATCCATTCCTTCCTAAAAAGTGATGATTCTCCCTAAGTATTGATTCGGGGCTTGAATAATAAGAGCGCAATTTTGATTAGATCATAAATGTATTATTCAATAGAGAATCAATGGTACTTATAAATAAAGATGTAATTAAAGAGGTTAACAAAATATACCTAGCTTTAATTATGAACCATTTATAGAATATTGATTTATATGTAATGACTATATCAATGGACAATTCAAATCCTTTGAATATAATTAATTTTATAGTTTTAATAATGTAATTTTAAATTTTTAGTAAAGTAATTTAAAATTAATAATTTTAATATTTTAATTAAAGTGTTAATTAATATTAAAATTATTGAAGCTTAAAATTATAATGTTATAGTTCCTCTCAATGGCTTCATTAAATTATGTGAACTGTATGATATGTTGGGTTGAATTATTAATTTAGAAATTAAAATTCTAAATTAATTTTTACATAAAAATTAATTAAATTAATTTTTATTTTAAATAATATAATTATTTAAAATAAATTTAAATTTATTTTAAAATAAAGATTATACATAGTGCTAGAAAATACATCGTAGGCATATTCCACAAGGAGGATCCATATGAAAGTTATTTGATTGTTAAAGAGATATAGGATCCATGTGAAAGTTATTTGATTGTTAAAGAGATATATGGGATTTGGAAGAGATTTTCTTTTTTTCATATATATCAAAAGAAGCCAACAATGGGATTATTGGAGAGATATATGAGATTGTGAGAAAGATTTTTTCTTTTCCACATCATCCAACGTTAAAGATATTAAAAGAAACCTACAATAAGATTATTGGAGAGATAC
Source organism: Calamus simplicifolius (assembly GCA_900491605.1). Lineage (NCBI taxonomy): Eukaryota > Viridiplantae > Streptophyta > Magnoliopsida > Arecales > Arecaceae > Calamus > Calamus simplicifolius. The sequence goes on along the minus strand of UESW01004927.1, from coordinate 33,230 downwards.
ATTGGATCACTACTTTAAAAAGTTAAATAGACTATATTAGGTTTTAGAAAAAAAAACTACGTTTTTAGTAAAAAAATGTTGTCTAATATTTTAGACTACATTTTCATAATTTTTTCTCAAAGTAAAAGACTACATCTATAATTAAATGGTATTCTTATATTATCTTATAATATAAAAGACTACATTTTTAATTAAGACGTTGTCTAATATAAAACTAAAAATTTATCTATTTTTCTCTCCTAATTTACTTTCCTTTTTTTCCTAAAAAAACCCCTTTTTTTCTTTTTTTTCCTAATTTATATCTTATAATATCTTTTTCCTTTTTTAATTTATATCTTATAATATAAAAAGACTACATTTTTAAACGTAGTCTAATATCTAAACTCATATTTCATTCCACGATTTTACCAAGATCTTCCTTCACGGTTTCCCTTTGATGCTCAACCTTTCCTATACACTTTCATGGATTTCATCTCGCCAACCAGTTGACCAAATTCAAATTTGGTAGGTTTCTTTCTTCTTTTCTCATTCTTGATTCTATATCCTAGGTTTTAGGTTTCAGGGAGGGAGAAGATGAGAGGAAAAGGACAGTCAGGTGGAGAAGATTGTGGCTTGGTGGAGCTTGCGTCACCTAGGATTTCCACCGAAATGTAGGTTGCTGTCGGCCACCGGCGCTGCTCAGCCCTGAGGCGGCGGTGGACCACTGGTTCTTGAAACAGGTCTTCGATAACGTCCATGGCAGCATCGGCTGAGCAGCGGCAGTGGACCGCTGGTTCTTGAAACAGGTCTTCGATAACGTCCATGGCAGCATCACGCTCGATCAGGTACGGGCTGTGTCCCTACTCCCTTACGTTTTCGTAGGTCTCTTGATCGCTGTGTTGAAAACTCACTAAAAGATGCCAAGTACTTCAGCAAACCAAGAAATAGGTTATCGCAAAAAAAAAAAAAAAAACGTCAATTACCCTCGACTTTGTACTGAGTCTTCCTTATCATCGGATTGATGATAGAGACCGACTTTCCGGAAGCTGATTTCTTCCACTGCCCATCAGCATAGTACTTGTACAAGTTCCGAGCCCTCGGTGGCACCGCTGTTGGAAATTGATGCAACAACGATGCTCTGCTTTGTTTTGAACGAGTCTTTAGGCTCTGTTTTTTTTTATGGGTCTTTTGTTTAACGAGTCAATAGGGTAGTTTATGTTTTCGTTTCTATTTCCGTGTATAGTGTTCCACTATCACACGATGTTTCATAAGCCTATAAAAGGGCGTTAGTGTACTGGGGAATCAATGAAGAAAATATTCTCTGTTCCTTTGCTAACTCCTTCATTCGTGTTAATCTGTTATTTTGGTTGTGTTGCTTATTCCTAAAGTAAATCGGTTGCAAGCTGTTGCTCTTGTTTCCTGTTCGATTTCTAACATTGTGGTATCAGAGCCCCAGGTTGATTCTACCTAGGCAGGAAGGAAGAAGAGTGGAATCGTCAGCAGTACGAGTTCTCCTCAGGAATCTTGCTGAAGATTGAGAGGTAATCCTCACTCGTTACAGATTTAGTGAAGGTTTGTGTAAAGTTGTCATGGCAAACAACAACTCTCTCAATACTTTGATACCTATTTTCAATGGAGGTTTGTATGAGTTTTGGAGTATTAAGATGAGAACCTTTTTTATCTCATTAGACATGTGGGATTTGGTTGAGAATGGTTATGCATAACCAGATGAAGAGGCAAAGCTTACAGCAACACCAAAGGCAGAGCTGAAGGAGAACAGAAAGAAGGATGCCAAGGCACTAGTTGCATTACAACAAGCTGTCACAGATTCTATCTTTCCAAGGATTGCTGCAGCAACTAAATCCAAAGAGGCTTGGAACATATTGAAGAAAGAGTATCAAGGATCGGATAAGGTAATCTCAGTAAAACTTCAAACTTTTCGACGTGATCTTGAAAACTTATGCATGAAAGAAACAGAATCTGTGCAAGAGTTTTTCTCTAGAATTTTTGTTATAATCAATAAAATGAGATCGCTTGGAGAAATTATTTCTGATCAAAAGGTTATTGAAAAGGTTCTACAAAGTATGCCATCTAAGTTTGATCATATAGTTGCAGCCATTGAAGAATCAAAGGATTTGTCAGATTACTCTCTTAACCAGCTAATGGGTTCATTGCAAGCTCATGAACAGCGGCTTAATAGATCAGCCGAGAAAAGCGTTGAACAAGCATTTAGTTCAAAGTTGGAGATCTCTAATCAGCAGAAAGTTGCTAAACCCCTTGAAAGTCATGTGACAAAGTTTGCAGGAAGAGGCCGTGGAAGAGGCTTTTACCGAGGAAGAGGTGGTTACCGTGGACGAGGCAGATCATCATTCACAGAACACAGAAGCTTTATGCAAGGTAACCGCTATGCAAATGTCCAATGTAATTTTTGTAAGAAGTATGGTCATATTGAACGTTTTTGTAGAAGAAAGTCTGAACAACAAGCTAATGTCACTGAAGAACAAATGAATGATAACAATCTCTTTCTAACCTGCTATAATGGCAAAAAGAATCAGAATGATATCTGGCTTTTAGACAGTGGTTGCAGCAATCATATGACAGGTTTGAAAGGAATCTTCAAAAACATTGATGATTCAGTAAAATTGCAAGTTCAACTTGGAGATGGGAAACAAGTTCAAGCTGCAGGCAAAGGTGTTATCTCTATCAAGACTAAATCGGGTAAAGAAAAACAAATTCATGATGTCCTTTATATTCCTGGTTTAGCTCATAATTTGTTAAGCATTGGACAATTAGTACAAAGAGGTTATTCAATTGTTTTTCAAGGAAATACATGTGAAATCCATGATTTGAAATCTGGTGTTACCATTTTGACAGTCAACATGGCAGCTAACAAAATGTTTCCTTTGGAATTTTCGTGTCTTGATGACCATGCTCTTGTTTCTAGTTTAAAGGATGACTCTTTGTTATGGCATATGAGATATGGACATTTGAACTATGGTGGCTTGAAGTTACTACAACAGAAGAATATGGTGCTTGGATTACCCAACATTGAAAAAGTAGAGCTCATTTGTGAAGGATGCATCTATGGAAAACATCATAGAACATCTTTTCCAATAAAGCAGTCATGGAGAGCACAAAAGCCACTACAGCTAGTGCATGCAGACATCTGTGGGCCTATGCGAACTCCTACATTGAACGGGAGTAAGTATTTTCTCTTATTTGTGGATGATTTTAGCAGTATGAGTTGGGTGTATTTCTTAAAGTTTAAGCATGAAGCCTTCTCTAAGTTTTTGATATTCAAGGCATATGTTGAGAAACAGTCTGGGTACTACATTAAGACCTTGAGGACAGATCGGGGGAGAATTTTAATCTAATGAGTTTCATCCTTTTGTGAAATGAATGGAATTCACAGGCAGTTAACAACGAGTTACACACCGGAGCAGAATGGCGTGGCCAAAAGGAAGAATTGGACAATAGTTGAGATGGCTAGAAGCATGCTGAAAGCCAAAAATCTACCAAACTATTTCTGGGCAGAAGCTGTCGCAACCTCAGTATATTTACTAAATAGGTCTCCTACAAAGGCTGTTCAAAATCGTATTCCATATGAAGCTTGGTGTGGATAGAAACCTCAAGTAAGTCATTTAAGAATATTTGGTTCTCTTGCCTATGCTCATGTAAATTCTGAAATTAGGCATAAACTTGATGAGAAAAGTTTAAAGTGTATCTTTGTTGGATACAGTGAGCAAACCAAATATTATCGCTTATTTGATCCCATTACTAAAAAGCTTATTATGAGTAGGGATGTAATTTTTGATGAGAATGGGTGTTATAGCATTAATGAAGTTGAACAGGTTCCTTCAAGATTTATGGAGATGGAGCAATCACACACTTCGTCAACCACTAGGGAGGAACGTGTTACTTCTATTATCTCTCCAACTATAGACTCATCATCCTTGAATCTTGAAAGTTCTCCACGGAGCATTAGAACACAAGAAGTTGTTCGTGAGCCATCCGGTTCTGAATCTCCTCCAAGGAAGGTAAAGTCTTTAAGGGAAATATATGAATCATGTAACTATGCACTTGCAGCAATAGAACCATCTTGTTTGAGAAAGCAATTCAAAGGGAAGAATGGAAGCAAGCTATGGAAAGTGAAATTTCAGTAATTGAAAGAAATAACACATGGGAGCTAGTAGACTTGCCAGAAGGGAAGAATGCAAAAGGATTGAAATGGATTTTCAAAAACAAGTACAATGCTGATGGCCGTATACAGAAGTACAAGGCACGACTCGTCGCAAAGGGGTATGAACAACAAGAAGGTATTGATTTCTTTGAAACATATTCTCCCGTTGCTAGATTGAAACAATAAGAATTGTATTAGCTCTAGCTGCACAGAAGGAATGGTTAGTCTACCAATTTGATGTTAAATCAGCATTTCTTAATGGTGTGTTGGAAGAAACTTTATTTGTTGAGCAGCCACAGGGATTTGCAGTTCAAGGCATGGAGGAGAAGGTGTACAAGCTGCGAAAGGCACTATATGGGCTAAAACAGGCTCCAAGGGCTTGGTACAGCAGAATAGATGCCTATTTTCAAGAAAATGGTTTTACAGAAGTAAAAATGAACCAACTCTCTATATCAAGGTGAAAGGTAAAGATATTCTTATTGTGTCATTATATGTTGATGATATGATTTATACTGGATCTTCATGCTCTTTATTGAAGAGTTTAAGATGAGAATGATGAATGAATTTGAAATGACTGATCTGGGTCTCTTACATTACTTTTTGGGTCTTGAAATTAAGCAAACACAAAAAGGAATTTTTCTTTCTCAGGAGAAGTATGCATATGGTTTATTAAAGAAATATAATATGAAAATTGCAAAGGTAGCAGTACTCCAATGAATGCAGGAGAAAAGTTGTCTAGATGATGGATCTGGAAAGGTTGATGCAACATATTTTAGAAAATTAATTGGAGGACTGATGTATTTGACTCATACTCAGCCAGATGTTATGTTTGCTGTCTGTTTAGTTTCAAGATTTATGCACAACCCTTCAAAGCATCATTTGGGAGCAGCAAAAACATTCTGAGATACATTCATGGCACCATTGATTTTGGGATTTGGTATTTTTCAGGTACTGACTTCAAGCTTACTGGTTTTACTGATAGTGATTGGGCAGGTTCTTTGGATGACAGGAAAAGCACATCAGGTTATTGCTTCACTCTTGGATCTGGAATCATCTCTTGGACATCAAAGAAGCAAGCCACGACAGCCTTATCATCCTCTGAAGCAGAGTATATTGCAGCTACATCTACAGCGTGTCAAGCAATATGGATTCGAAGGGTTCTTGAAGATCTTCATCAGACTCAACTTGATGCTACTACCATCTTCTGTGATAATAAATCAACAATATCAATGACAAATAATCCTTCATTCCATGGGCGAACGAAGAATATTGGAATTCGGCATCACTTTATTAGAGAGATTGTTGCGGAAGGATTGGTAGACTTGCACCACTGTTCAACGAATAACCAAGTTGCTGACATCATGACCAAGGCTTTATCTTATGAGAAATTCTCTCATCTTCGTGATTTACTTGGTGTCAATAGTTTTGCATCAAGGGGGAGTGTTGGAAATTGATGCAACAACGAGTGCTCTGCTTTGTTTTGAACGAGTCTTTAGGCTCTGTTTTTTTTTATGGGTCTTTTGTTTAACGAGTCAATATGGTAGTTTCTGTTTCCGTTTCTGTTTCGTGTATAGTGTTCCACTATCACACGATGTTTCATAAGCCTATAAAAGGGCGTTAGTGTACTGGGGAATCAATGAAGAAAATCTTCTCTGTTCTTTTGCTAACTCCTTCATTCGTGTTAATCTGTTATTTTTGGTTGTGTTGCTTATTCCTAAAGTAAATCGGTTGCAAGCTGTTGCTCTTGTTTCCTGTTCGATTTCTAACAACCGCGCCAATGACGAATAGCAAAGAAGAAGAACGAGCGATGGAGGGCAAGCACGAGCAGGGGGAATTATATAGAGACCGACTTCCCGAAAGCTGATTTCTTCCACTGCCCATCAGCATAGTACTTGTACAGGTTCCGAGCCCTCGGTGGCACCGCGCCAAGGACGAATAGCAAAGAAGAAGAACGAGCGATGGAGGGCAAGCACGAGCGGGGCGAATTATATAGGAACGAGATGAGCCACGATTCTCCAATGATGGTCTGGGCCACCTACTCCGCTTCGGCTTCCAGAGGAAAACGACGAAGCTCATGGAAGGGAACCAAGGGGTAGGCATTTGCCGTCATTTCTGGCAAAATTTACGGACCAACCACTGTGCCGCGCCCCGCCTCGCCCCACCCTAAGTGGTTCTTCGTCAATTGTGATGCGTTTTTTCATGGTGGTGTGTTGTGTCTGGTCTCATGGAGTTTTGGTGGATTGGACTTCTGGGGTTTGTGATGGCAGAGTTTGTTAGATTTGATTGGTGTAATGTACGCAAATATTCAATTTGGATGCAGATTTTTCCATTTCGATTTTTCTTTTTGAATTTTCTATTATGTTGTATAATATTTTCTTACTGAATCTTTTTCCATGTTATTGTTGCTGTTTTTAAATTGTGTGTTTTTATTCTGGTTCTGATGCCTGATCTCTAGAGTTTCGTAGAGTTCTCTTGCTCTGTTGGAGATCTTTCATGTCTTGAAGGGTAATGTCTTTTACGGTCTTTCTTTTTCTCATAAGTCATAACCCAACCTTCTGTTCTACCCAGTCTTCATGATGACTCATTCTTCCACCCTTGTTCCTGCCTGCTTTGTTTTTATTCCTGCTTTCCTTGTGATAAAGAAGAGCAAACAAAATAGTCGAGTGGTCTTCCAATTTGTGTATTTAGAATATGCATGGAATACATATATTTAAATTTTTTAGCTCTATTGGTATCCTGGTTTCCATATAAGGGGGTATTTGAGCTAATCTTCCACTGTTTGGTATATTTATTTTTGGATGTTAAATTTTAGAAATTTTGGCTCATATTTTAAATGCTTGATGTTGAGGATCTACTGTTATATATATATTATTTTTTTTTTTTTTTTCATTTGTGATGCAAAGAATTAATTTGTAGTTTATTGGCTTTTGCAAGAGACTTAATCAATTTTATTTTTAGGTCATACATTTCATCCTAGTTTGGATATTAAGTTTAGGTAATTTATTCGGCATGTAGAGATTTCAGTCGTAGCTAAAATTTCAAAGTTTGTGGGTACATTAACAATATTTTCTGAAGTTATGAGCAAAATTCCATTAAAATCATAATATCTTGTCTTTTTCACTTTTTTTGCCTCTTGATATGGCTAATCAACTGTCAGGCGGTACGATCACACTGTCACTAGCTTAAGACTCAGCCGTACGATTTTTTTGCTCAGCCTCAGCTTCAATTCGGCTCAGTCTCAGCTTCGGCTTTGGATTCGGCTCAGTCTCACTCGGAGAACTCAGCTTGAGCCACTCAGCTTCGGTCTCAGTCTCAGCTTCGGCTTCTCGGCTCAGTCTCAGCTTTGGCCTCGGATTCAACTCGAACTCAGCTTGAGCCTTTGATTCATCTTGGCCTCAGCTTCGGCCTTGGATTCGGCTTGAACTCAGCTTGAGCCTCTGATTCGGCTCGGCCTCAGCTTCGGCCTCGGATACTTGGGCTTGGCCTCAGATTCGGCTTGGCCTTGGCTTTGGTCTCCGATTCCACTTACCTTTCTGTTCGTGCTACGTGCTCCCTACATTCATGAAACCAACTCCGAGTATCAAGCTCAGTGATGTAAAACACCAATTACGACACGGCTGGCCCGCCTATCATGGCTAAATTTGCGGGAAGTTGCTAGCATGCTCAATGGTTGCCGGTATTTACGACACTTGCCCCGCAATGAGGTACCTGCCTGCCGTTCACAGGATCGATCCGAGGGATTCGACGGCTCCAACAGAACGAGGTAAAAGGAACCCCCCCCAGACAGGTATAAAAAGAAGACCCCGAGCTTAGGGCGGGGGATCTTCTTCATCATCATCATCTTCATCTTCTTCTTCTCTCTGGAACAAATCCACGAGAGGAACAACCGGCCCAGGACTTCTTACAGGTTCCCAAAGGAAGAAAGCAACCTTTCCCTCTCCTCGGAGGCCCACGAAGATCTCAGCACACCTAGCGCTCATCACAAGTGACTTGGCAGCAATAGATTGGCGCGCCAGAAAGAAGGGGCGGCAAGGGCGTACTCCGCAAGCAGACGTTTACCCTCACGCATCTGTGACCTCACAACTACTGCAAGGAAGACGATGGTGACTATGCGAGCTCAGGAAGCTTCTACCAGCCATGCCGCGGAGTGCATCCCGCAGGCTGAACAATCGAAGGATAACCTCCATGTTCTGCCTCCTGCACCACCTCCGGTTAGCCAGGTCGATCGGCTCGATGCCCTGGCCCATCAAGTACAAGATCTGATGACAGTGGTGTGGGGACTATAGGAGCATTGCTTCGCTACCATGCCTGGGCCACCTCAACCCCCTCCATCTCGCGAGGGGGGTCATGAAGCCAATCAGCCTCATCAGGGTAGGACCCCTCCTGAGGCCTCTCACCACTCATCCCCGAGGCCTCGCCGCTGGGAAACCTCAAAATGACGGTGGTCCCTCTCCCACCATTCTGATGTTCCCACTGGCGGCGCAGTGAGAAAGAGCCACGGCGTGTGCACTCTGTACACCGCCGGGCCTCTTCATCCTCATCCTCTGACTCCTCTGAAGGAGACTCGAACAAGAAGGCCGCTCGTCGGACCGAGCAACGGCTTGACGAGTATCATCAGCGGTTGGAGGAACTCAGCCGTCGGATTGCCAACCCAAATGGGGTGGACTACAACCATCGTCCCGTGCTTTCTTGATGCATCATGGAGGAGCCAGTCCTACCCGGTTCTGTCTTCCTCAATTGGACCCATACGATGGCACGACGGACCCTCTGGACCACTTGGAGAGCTACAAGGTCCTTATGCAGATCCAGGGGCGACGAACTCTCTCCTGTGTGTTGCCTTTCCAGCCACACTTCGGAAGGCGGTGCGTGCATGGTACTCTTATCTGCCACCACGCAGCATCAACTCGTTCAAGCAACTGAGCAATCCTTCCTGGCCCACTTTGACGCATGCCGAAGATCCCTCGAGTTGCTGATAGCTTGTTCGCTGTCCAACAAAGGAGCGGTGAGACTCTGAAGGACTTCGTGGCTCGGTTCAAGGAGGCCGCGCTCGAGGTCTATAACTTGGAGTATTATGTAGCCACCCTAGCACTGAAGCGAGGCTTCGTCCTTCCTGATTTGCGTATTCTCTGGATAAAAAGCCTTCCGGCTCCTATGCCGAGCTGCTAAGCCGGGCGCAGAAGTACATTCACGCCGATGAAGCAGACTCTTCCAGAAGGGAGGCCGACAAGAGTTCCAGCAAGAAGCCGATGCCCGCGAAACCTGCTGGAGGACGGTCCAGAAAGCCTGAGCCGCCTCGTCGCTCAGATAACCGGCCCCAGACACTTGTTCCCAAGGAACATTTCACACCCCTCCTCACTCCGATATCTCACATCTTATTAGAGATCGAGGAAGAGCCTTACTTTCGGCGCCCACCTCCTATGAAATCAGGGGTTCCCCGCAGCAAGGAAGTCTACTGCCGATATCATAGAGACTATGGCCACGACACTGAAGATTGCCGCTTACTAAAAAAAGCTTTTGAGGAGCTTGTTCAGCAAGGCCACCTAGGCAAGTTTGTCCGGAGGGGGAACCCTGCTGCGCGGGTCCATCGGCACTTCCCGCACAACAGATGGCTTAGACAATGCCCCAATAGAGAAGACTGTGGCCATGATCTCCTGGGGGGCAGACAGTGGTTCTAAAAGACAGCGAGAGGAGGATGAAAATTCTGTAATTCCCTTCTCCAAAAAGGACCTAGAAGGGGTAGTGAATAAAAATGATGATAGCGTCGTCATTTCTATGATGATCGCCAAACATCCTGTAAAGCGGATTTTGGTTGATAGTGGAAGCTCAGTGAATATTTTGAGTTATGACGCTTGTGTTAAAATGAATTTACCTGCAAGTTCTCTTCTACCTGTCACCACTCCGTTGATGGGCTTCACTGAAGATTCAGTCCGGGTTGAGGGGGAAATCACTCTCCCTGTCACTGCCGAAACTCCGCCATGCCAGAGCACGGTTCTCATGAACTTCCTAGTGGTGCGGGTCCCTTTGGCGTACAATGCTATTTTGGGGAGACCTGGCTTGAATTTGTTGGATGCTGTCATCTCTATCAAGAGGTTACTTGTGAAGTTTTCCACCAGCGAAGGAGTAGGAGAAATGAGGGAGAACAAAACCCGGTACCACTCTGCTACCACCTAGCCCCCAGTCCACAAGAGACAACATCGACAACTACAACTGAACCGATCGACCCCCGAGACGTGGAAAAGAGAGGGGAGCCAGCCGAGCACCTCCTGACTTTCCCCTTGGGAGAGGATCCTGCGAAGACCATCCAAGTTGGGGCATTGCTTCTGGAAGAGGCCCGTGATCAGCTCCTTGCTTTCTTGCGTGCCAACTCCGACGTCTTCGCATGGTCATCCTCTGATATGCCAGGCATCCTGAGGAGATAGTCACTCACCAACTCAACCTCAAGCTAAAGTGCTAACCTATCCGACAGAAGAAGAGAAGCTTCGCTCCAGATAGGCAGAAGGCTATCGACAAGGAAATCCGTAAGCTGAAAGCTGCAGGCCATATTCGGGAAGTTCACTGCCCCAATTGGTTGGCTAACGTCGTGATGGTCCGCAAGGCCAACGGGAGTTGGAGAATGTGTGTAGACTTCACTGACCTCAACAAAGCGTGCCTAAAGGACAGTTTCCCTCTACCTCGGATCGATCAACTGGTGGACCTACGTCTGGCCATGAAACACTTAGTTTCATGGACACCTTCTCTGGGTACAATCAAATCAGGATGGAACCAATAGACGAGGAGGCTACCTCCTTCATAACCGAGAAGGGAATCTACTGCTACAAGGTGATGCCGTTTGGACTGAAGAACGCTGGGGCCACCTACCAGAGGCTGATGAACAAAGTCTTCGAGAACTAGATCAGACGCAACATGGAGGTATACGTGGACGACATGTTGACGAAAAGCATCCACGCCACCAGCCATATTGCCGACCTGATGGAGACTTTCGACAACCTCCATCGGTACAGGATGAGGCTGAACCCCCGCAAGTGTGCCTTTGGGGTGACAGCCGGCAAATTCTTGGGTTTCATGGTGACCCAACGAGGAATTGAAGCAAACCCCGATAAAGTCCGAGCCATATTGGACATGAGATCTTCCACCAACAAGAAGGAAGTGCAGCGTTTGGCTGGAAGGGTAGCGGCCCTGAGCCGTTTTCTGTCTAAGTATGCGGAGAGATGTTTGCCTTTCTTCAAGGCACTGCACAGAGTCAATGGTTTTGAATGGACCAAGGAGTGTCAGGAGGCCTTCGAAGGACTAAAAGAGTTCCTATCCACTGCACCACTGCTATCCAAGCCAAGGGGTGGAGAAGAACTCTTCCTGTACCTCGCGGCTTCCCCGAAGCTGTTAGTTTTGTGCTAGTGCGCATGGACGCTGATGGGACACAAAAGCCGGTGTACTACACCAGCAAGGTGCTGCACGATGCGAGACAAGATACTCAAAAGTCGAGAAGGTTATCTTTGCACTGATCGTCTCTGGCCAGTGCCTCAGGCTCTATTTCCAAGCTCACCCGATCGTGGTGGTCACCGACCAGCCGCTTAAGGCGGTCCTGTCCCATCCTGATACTTCTGGCCGGCTGGCAAAGTGGACGATCAAGTTGGGAGAATTTGACCTATCATTCCGACCCAGGACAGCTATGAAGTCCCAAGTCTTAGCGGACTTCTTGGTCGAAGGCACCTGGGCAGAAGAGTAAAGAGAAGAATCCCATGCGAACCCTTTGGATGATGAAATCAAGGAGGGAGGGAGCGACTGGCTCCTCCACGTGGATGGGATGCCAAACTCTCAGGGAAGTGGAGTGGGCCTCATTCTAGCCAGCCCAACGAACGGTGACTGAATACGCCCTTTGTTTCCTTTTCCCAGCTACCAAAACCAAGCCGAGTACGAAGCCCTACTATCCAGGATACGGCTGGCTTGTGAGCTCGGGGTGAAACGCCTCAGAGTTTTCACCGACTCTCATTAGTCTACGGCCAGATAAAGGGGGAATACGAGGCACGAGATCCCATCATGTCACGTTACCTGAGTATGGTACAGTCGCAGGTCTCTCCCCTAGCCCATTTCAGCATCAGTTACATTCCCCGGGAGGAGAATGCTAGAGCTGACGCGCTGTCTCGTCTAGCCACATCGGCGACGGAACCATGGGAAGAACCTATGTGGAGCGCTTGGAGGCTCCAAGCATTGACACAATAAAAGAGTCCATGCCAGTCCGACAGGAGCCTTCTTGGATGGATGTTTACACCAAATACTTTGCTACTGGAGCCCTCCTAACCGACCCCGCGAGGTCAAGATTTTCAAACGACGAATACACAAGTTTCTAATGTTCGATAGACAGCTGTACCGGAGGTCCTTTTCTCATCCTCTCGTAAGGTGTGTCGGTCCCACAGATGTCGACTACATCCTCCGAGAGATCCATGAAGGTATCTGTAAAAGCCACTTAGGGGGCAGAGCACTGTCATACAAAGCCCAATGCCAAGGCTATTACTGGCCCACCATGCGGGAGGATGCCGCCGAACTAGTCCGAAAATGCGATAGTTGCCAGCGGCATGCAAACATTCAACGACTGCCAACTTCTCGGTTGAGCCCTCTATCGGCACCATGGCCGTTTGCCCAGTGGAGGATGGACATCTTGGGACCTTTCCCCCAGCTTCTAGCCAACGGAGGTTTTTGCTCATCGCCATCGATCATTTCACTAAGTGGGTGGAAGTCGAAGCGCTGGCCAAGATTACTGAAGCTAAGGTGAGGAGCTTCTTTTGGAAGTATTATCTGCCGATTTGGGCTACTGCACACGCTTGTTACCGACAACGGGCGCCAGTTCGACAATGGCCCATTCAGAGACTTTTGTGTTGAGCTAGGGATACACCAACGGTTCACTTCTGTCGGTCACCCGCAAACTAACGAGGCTACCGAGGTGATGAACCGGACAATCTTACAGGGACTCAGGACATGCCTGGACAACTTCAAGGGAAGATGGGTAGAAGAGCTCCCGAACGTGCTGTGGGCTTATCACACGATGCCCAGGGCTCCAACTGAAGAGACCCCGTTCAGCCTTGTCTTCGGAACAGAAGCTGTCATTCCAGTGGAGATCGGTGCCCCCAGTCCCGGACACAGTCATACAATGAAGATGATAATCCCAGTCAACTAAGGGCCAACCTCAACTTCATTGAAGATCTTCGTGATCAAGCATGAATCAGAATGCCTCTTACTGACAAAGGATTGCAAAGTACTACAACGTCGAGTTCGTCAGGACGTTCCTCCCAGGGGACTTGGTCCTCAGGCGAGCCGCAGTCTCCAAACCTACGGAGGGAGGTAAACTATCTCCCAATTGGGAAGGGCCCTATGAGTCACTCAAGCACTCCACCACGGGGCTTACCGAATCGAGGAGCTAGATGGAAAACCTCTCCCTCATACCTGGAATGCGGATAACCTGGCGGTATTATCAGTAGTCTGTTGCCATATTTGTTTTGAACATTACCCTATAATTATCATTCATCTTTTGCACTAACGGAAGTGTTTAAGCATTCTGGCTCCTCACCTGAGCCCGGCTCCGCGTTGGCACTCCCCGGCTCCATGCCGACACTCCAAGCCCAGCTCCACATTGGCACTCCAAGCCCAGCTCCACGCTGGCACTCCAAGCCCGACTCTGCATCGGCACTCCAAGCTCGGCTCCACGCCGGCACTCCAAGTCTGGCTCCATGCCGACAATCCAAGCCTAGCTCCGCGGTAGCAACAAGCCCGAGTCTCTCCTCGGTAATTAAGCCCGAGTCTCCTCTCAGCAATTAAGCCCGACTCTGTGTCAACACTCCAAGCCTAGCTCCGCATCAGCAACAAGCCCGAGTCTCCCCTTGGCAATTAAGCCCGAGTCTCTCCTCGCAATTAAGCCTGACTTTGCATCGGCACTTCAAGCCTGGCTCTGCGTTAGCAACAAGCCTGAGCCTCCCCTCGGCAATTAAACCTGATTCCGCATCGGCTCTCCAAGCTTGGAGCTGCATGGACAACACTACTGGCTTCGGTCTCACCATAGCTTCCAGCTTCGGCCTCGCCACGGCTGTCGGCTTCAGCTTCGCATGATTTCTGGCTTCGACCTCGCCACGGCTGTCGGCTTCAGCCTCGCCATGGCTGTCGGCTTCGGCCTCGCCATGGCTGTCGGCTTCGGCTTCGCCACGACTGTCGCCTTCGGCCTTGCCACAGCTTCGGCTTCGGCCTCGCCATGGCTTCTGGCTTCAACCTCGTCATGCTTTCGGCTTCGGCCTCGACATGGCTGCCGGCTTCGGCGTCGCCACGGCCACCGGTCTTGGCCTCTTCCTTCTTGGTCATTGGCTCTGGCTTCGGCCTTATCACGACTACCAGCTTTGACTTCACCTCAACCATAATCCTTGGTTTCGGCCCCAATCGATGGCCTCAACTTCACTTTGGCCTCAGTCTGACCTCAATCTTTGGCTTTGATCCAGTCTCTGTTATTCCCTAAAAACGACCCTTACCTACTCGCGTTACCATACTCACCGGAACTAGCTAACTATGGGCAAATCAAGGGAAGATTGAAGTGTTCATAATAGCAAAATAGTCTTATAAAATTTCTGGTCAAAGCCGGACTTGATACAACCAAAAAAAAAAAAGTTAAGATTCGGCCGGGTCTGAGCCATCACCTCCTCGTCTGGCTGAAGATCCTCAATCCCTTCGAGGCTGTATAGCTTTCGATTTTTTTCTTTGCAATCCTGGAAGCCGCCGTCATACGCAAATGCTGTTGTCTCAGCCAATTCTCTGTTGAAAGCAGCAGACTTCCTGAAATATTCTACAGCCTCAACGACCTTCTTCTCGGCCTCGGCAGCCCTTTTTTCGGCTTCGGCCACCGCCGCCTTTAGATTAACAATCTCAGCATCGGACCGGCGGGCGATTTCCTCAGCGTTCTCGGCTCTCTCCTCGGCCACACTGATTTCGATGGAGGCAGAGTGAATTCGACTCTTTAACAAATACACCTCCGACTCCGCCACCTTCAACTTTTCTTCGCCTCTCTTTGCTTTACCTCGGCCACTTGAGCATTGTCCAGCTTATTGGCCGCTTGGTGCTGGGCCACCTCCAGCGCATCTTCCGCCTTCTCAGCCCTAAGCCGAGCAGCCTCGGCTTCGGCTTCGGCCTTCTGCATTCGGGCAGTCTCCGCCCGGACCTCTTCTAGAGCCGCCTCGGCCCTTGCCTTTACTTGTTGAATCTCTTCCAGCGACTGGTCGAGAGCGGCCTGACACTAGGACCAAAGGCCCCTCATGGCAGTCAAGGAGTTCAATGCCTGCACAAATCTCACAGTTAGATGAAGAAACAGTAATAATAGGGGTTGACAGGGGACAATATTTACCCAAAGTTGGGCCACGGATGCCTCTCGGAAGAATACAGAGGACTTTTGGTGTCGAAGGTACCTCTGCAACTCAGGCATAGAAGTTTCGATCAATGTCTGCTCGGCCCAGTGAGTGTGACGAGACAAAATCGACTGGAAAGAAACGTTGATCTCTTCCTCTTCGACGGACTCCGTGGCGACCGGTGCGGGCTCAGCTTCTGGCTGCACGGCCGGTGCCTTGGCTTGAGCAGGTCCAGCTCCTGCTCCCTCACTAGAAGGGCCAGCCTCCAGATCAGGTCCCGAAGCTGCGTTGGTTGGCTCCACCTCGGGGCTGTTGGAGGTGAGGATGGCTTAGCCCTTCGCTCCGGAGGGGTGTCCGTCAGGTCGATAGGGGATGGTGCAGAAGGTGGGGAATGAGTCCATCCTTCCTCGGCCTCGTTCCTTGCTGAAGCCTCTCTAGCTTCGGCTTCTTTGACAACCTTAGTGGCAACCTCCCTCCTGGCGGGGTCCTCCTCTTCCCGAGCTTTTCTTTTCTTTGTGGCGGCCCTCCTTATCTCACGGAGTGATGGTGCCATACCTACGAGCCATTGAACTTTGGTCAAAAGGGGAAGAAAAGAAAAGATCAAGAGGAAAGGCTGCACTGCTCACCGTCACCAGAAATAATACCGTTAGCCGAAGATTCTCCTCGGCTAGCAGCCGGTTGCAGTGAGGGATGTTGGTAGTAATCAACTGCCCGAACGCCTCCTGATCCTTGGAAGAATTCTGGGGTCTTTGTTGGCCTCGGTATTAGGTATTCCCCACTCAGTCTTCACTCCATCGATTTGGGCAAAGAAGAATCTATTTTTCATCCCTTAACCGAAGTGGGAAGATGCAGCCTAAGAATTCTAGTGGGCCTATGGTAAAGGACCACCAGCCTGATTGTTTCCTAAGGGTATAGAAGCTACGTAAGAGAGAAATCCTGGCCTCTATCCCATGTATGTGGCATAGCACTAGGAAACCTACAAGAGTCCGAATGGAATTCGGGACCAACTAAGCTAAAGCTAAAGAGTACCTATCTAAGACATTTAATATGAAGGGATGAAGGGGAATACGAAGGCCAGCCTTGAAGTAATATTCATAAAGGCAACCCTATCGGGACAAGAAGAGGTTATCCTGTCCTCGGGAAGAGGCCTGTATAGGCGGAGGTTGGTAGGAATCTGATAATGATCCCAAAGATTGATAATCTCCTGGGCCGTCATCACAGAGGCAGTCCCTCGGGGGACTCCCCCATGTGAGAGGGGCCGCGATGGCCGGACGGCGCTGGGCGAGGGTCCATCTGGCGGCAGGGCGATCCTCACCAAGAGATTGCCCGACCACTTGTGGCTGCTCCACTGGGACATCTTCCGCAGAGGTGGACCAGCTGGATGCCGAAGAAGGGACAGACCGTTGAGGAAGATTAGGGGAATAGCCCCCGGAACCAAAAATAGAGCATGAAAGGGATGAATCGGCCATGGTAGCAGAACTAACCTGGAGAACTTGAGCACGAAGAATCGAAGGTGAAGGACTCGGGAAGATGGAAGATGAACAGGCATGGGAGAAATCAGAGTAGGGATGAAATAGAAGCACAAGGACATCTGGAGCCAGGAACACCACCCTTTATAGACTTGTCTTTTCAAAATCATCCCGCTAATTTCGTTCCGGCTACGTGCTCGCTTCCCATTGGGGCGGCTATGGCAACCACCCAGAGCGTTGAACTCAGAGGCCACTGCCAACGAAGAGATAGCGGTGACCTCACCATAATGATGTGTTCGCCCCATACTCGAGAGAGATCCACCCCGATCCCAATAGTTGAGGTGAGATGATGGCATCGCAGCGTCCGATGCATATTTAAGGGCAGGGCCCTTGGCATGTGGTGCCTCAAGATTAGCCATCGGATGATAAAGCTCCCCCATTCAATGGTAAGTGCGCGCTCACCCATCTCGGGGCGGGGGGGCACCTGATATGGCTAATCAACTGTCAGGTAGTATGATAACACCATAGGATTTTTTGGATAATTATCACTAGCTTATGACTCAGTCATAGCTTCAATTTCAGCGTCGGCCTCGGATTCGGCTCAGCCTCAGCTTCGGCTTCGGATTCGGCTCAATCTCAGCTTCGGCCTCGGATTCGGCTCAGCCTTAGCTTCGGCTTTGGATTCGGCTCAGTCTCAGCTTCGGCCTCGGATTCGGCTCAGACTCAGCTTCAGCTTCGAATTCGGCTCAGTCTCAGCTTCGGATTCGGCTCAGTCTTAGCTTCGGCCTCGGATTCAGCTCAAACTCAACTTGAGCCTTTGATTCAGCTTGGCCTCAGCTTCGGCCTCTCAGCTCAGTCTTAGCTTTGGCTTCAGATTCGGCTTAGTCTCAGCTTCGGCCTCGGATTCAGCTCGAACTCAGCTTGAGCCTTTGACTCAGCTTCGGCCTTCGGCTTGAACTCAGCTTGAGCCTCTAATTCGGCTCGGCCTCAGCTTCGGCCTCGGATACGGCTTGGCCTCAGCTTCGGCCTCAGATTTGGCTTGGCCTTGGCTTTGGTCTCCGGTTCGTGCTACGTGCTCCCTACATTCATGAAACCAACTCCTAGTATCAAAGTTCTTACGACACGGCTGGCCCACCTATCACGGCCTCAGCATGCTCAGTCGGCACTGTACCTGCCTGCTTCCGGCTCCAATCACCATCCGGTCTCTGGCACGAGAGGCTTAACTTGGTCCCTGCCGGAATTCCGGGGCTCCGCTCCTCGGAGGCCTCGCTCATCACAAGTGACTTGGCAGGAACTGCTTGAGGTAGACCTTCTTCATTCTGCTGCAGCTGAGCTTGAAGTTCATTCCTTGGACTTGTCGGCCCCTAATCTGATGGCCTCACTAGTCACTTTGGCCTCAGTGCTGAACCTCAATTTCCTGGCGCTCACAATTGCCTATGGCCGGTCTCCCAATCGCTACAATTCAAGTCGAGACCTACTCGCAGTCAATACTCTCAGGACATTTGCCCAGATGACATGAGCTAGACTATGGTTGCAATATCAAGATGGGACTTAGAAGTGACTTCATGCAGCAAAACAGATCTTAGGCCGCTTTCATGGGCTGAAGCTCGGACTATGCTACTCCTGAAAACGCTAACGTTAATCGGCCACTCTGACGCCTGATCTCACCCTACCAACAAGAAGCTATTTGCGAGATCTGCTCAATAACTGGATAAAGGCCCTTGATCTATACGATCCTGATTCATCACTAGCACTGCCAACGATAGCGAACAAATTTTCGTTTGCAATTCCGAAGTTACCTGTTAGCCACCCTCAGCAAATAAAGCGCGATTTTCTGTCTCAGCTCAATTCTCTGTTTGATAATTTCAAGAGACAGCACAGACTTTCCTCCATATTCTTATCCTTCAGACTAGACCCCTTCGATCTCAATCAAGGCCTCGGGTCGACTGCTTAACTGGTGTCTACTTAATTGGTTCGGCTTTGACCTTACCCCGCTAATTTTTGACTTAGAGGGCTTCCTATCTAGATCTAAACCAGCTAATCCATTGGCTCTAGTTCTAGGCGGATATTTTCTTTAGCACTGTTTCCTCACCGATCGCACTTGTTGCATTATGGATCTTAATCTCCACCATGTCGTACTTCGTCCCTTCACAATTATATTCACCATGCATACAAGTACCCCCAGCTGTCCAATATGAAATTAAGTCCAGTATAATCCAAATGTTACCAGCTTTCCATGGATTTACAAATGAAGATCCCTATAAACACTTCGATGAATTCTGATTTGCTCAACTGTCAAGATTCAAAATTTCTCCGATGAGGCACTTAGGCTTAAGTTATTCCCTTTCTCCTAAAAGATAGAGCCAAGTATGGTTAAATTCACTAGACATTATAATTTCAACTTGGGACCAACTTCGGAATTTCTTAAGAAATACTTTCCTATAGGAAAAACAAATCAAATTAGAAAAGCCATAACAATTTTTCTCAGTTAGAGGGAGAAATGTTTCATGAAACATGGGAGAGATTAAAAGAATTAACTAGAAATGTTCGCACCATGCAATACCTAAATGGCATTTAGTTCAATATTTTTATGATGGATTGTCAGAAAGGCATCGACAAATGGTGGATGCCTCATGTGAGACATTTATGTAAAAATAAACATGAGGCATGGCAGCTTTTTGAAACTCTAAGTGAAAATTCTTGGTACCACATGTCTACTAAGAGAGGGGGAATATACAACATAGGTCAGTCTATAGACATCTATATCAAAATTGATGAACTATCCCAAAAACTTGATCAAATTCTACAAGTTGGAAACACCTCTTCCCCATCTACTCAATTACATTAGGTTTGTATAATCTGTTCAAGTCTATTGGGGAATGTCAGCCGCATATCAATTTCCTGAGCTTATTCAGGAGCAAGCCTATCCAGCCCAAACCCGAATGGCTCCTAGACCAGAAAATGATCCATATTCGAATACTTACAATCCTAGCTGGCAAAATCACTCAAATTTTTCATGGAAACCCCAACCTATAATCAATCCAACATAAATTAGACCTAACCATCAGGAGACCCAATTTAGAAGCATATCATATTCCCAATATCCAAGTGCTCCTCAACCTTCACCAAATAATTATGATCTTACTTTCGAAGAGAAGGTGTTACAAGCATTGCAAGGACTAGAAATAAATACTCATCTTCTTCACTCTCACACACAATCCATTGCAAAACTAGAAACCCAGATAGGTCAACTAGCTACAACATTCAGTAAAAGAGATTGGGGTAAGCTACCGAGTCAGCCCGAAGCTAATCCTAGAGACCTAAACATCCAAGGATCAAAACAAGGAGCCCAGGTTAACCAACTAAGTGTTATTCATACATTAAGATCTGAGAAACAAATAGTTAATCAAGTGGATATATATGAAGAAGAAGAATTAGAAGTTCCACCACTTGAACAACTTATTGAGCTGGATCAGCCCGAAACACTGAGGCATCAGAGTCTAATATAATGCCCAACCCACCAGCTGAGCCCATGTCAGAAGAAGATAAACAAAAAATTAGGGTTGTAGCACCATTCCCAAATAGACTTAAGTCCAATCAAAATTCAGCCCAATTTGATAAGATTTTAGAGGTCTTTAAGCAAGTTAAAGTGAACATCCCCTTACTGGACACGATCCAATAGGTCCTAGCCTATGCCAAATTCCTTAAGGATCTATGTACCAAAAAGAAGACCATCAATGTGCCCAAGAAAGCCTTTTTGGCAGCCAGTGTGAGCTCTTATCTATCAAGTCATATGCCAGTAAAATATAAAGATCCAGGATCACCCACTATTTCATGCATTATGGGGAACACCCTCATAAATAGGGCTCTATTAGACTTAGGAGCAAGTGTTAATATATTGCCATACTTTGTATATGAGCAACTAGGGTTAGGAGAACTAAAGCCTATGAAAATGATCCTACAACTAGCTAATCACTCTTTGAAAGTACCCAAGGGAATAGTAGAGGATGTATTGATCAAAGTTGGTAACTTTATCTACCCATTGGACTTTGTGATTTTAGAAACTGAACCGGTGACAAACCCAAAAAGCCACATCCCAATGATTTTAGGTAGACCATTTTTGGCCACATCTAATGCCCTAATTAATTATCGAAATGGATTAATGAAACTCTCCTTTGAAAATATGACAATTGATCTTAATATTTTTAATCTTACCAATACACATCAAACGAGCGACTCCAATTATGATCAGGATACTGTTTATGATCCAATTGACCTTAGTGATAAAAAGCTTGACCTAGAAACTTGTATAAACCAAGATGGAGAGCAAATTAATGAGGTTGCTATAATTGATGAAAAATCAAGATGGAAACTTTCAACTGAACCACTAGAGAAAGTACCTAAACCACTACCCAAACCATCAATAAAAGAAGTACTCAAATTAGAACTGAAACCACTTCCCAAGCATCTCAACTATGCATATCTAGGTCCATCAGAAACCCTGCCTATGATTATTTCAACTGACCTAGACTCCTCACAAGAAGGAAAGCTATTGAATGAGAATAAAGAAGCATTAGGATGGACCATGGCTAACATAAAAGGAATTAGCTCCTTGATCGTTCAACATAGGATTCACTTAAGGGAGAAAACCAAGCCTATAAGAAACCCCGAAAGAAAACTTAAACCAACCATGAAGGAAGTAGTAAGGGAAGAGATCATCAAACTCCTTGATAATGGTAATCAAAGTGAGCCATGATGTCTGGCTAAAGATGTTAAACTTAGCGCTTTTTGGGAGGCAACCCAAAATTTTTATGTTCTAACATTTATTTTCATGATTCTTATTTTTAAGAATAAGAGACTACTCTGCATGGTCACTCCTAACATTACACGAGGCATATCTCATCCAGGTGGTATTTCTTCTTGTTTTATTCTTCCTTACTTCATTGACGATAATGAGAATTAAGTTGGGGGTAAGAGAAACCTTTTTAAAAAATATTTTGAAAACACCTTGGCATTTTTTTGAAAATTTTAATTTTTTATAAATCATGTGTTGTGAAAGAAATTCTTGAGCAAAATTAACTAGGAAAAAGGTAATAGAGTTAGAAAGTATTAGCTAATTACTGTAGAGAGCCAAGGAGTAGACTAGCTGGTCAGACTTTTAGTAACTACTTAGGTCATCTAAAGGCTATTAGCACTTCCATTGCACATGCACACTAACGAGGTAAATTAGGTATTAGTTGTCAGGTCAATTGGAGATTCAATTATTACTAAAAATTGGTAATTGATATACACCCCAATGAGAGAAACTTGAATTTAAGGAAAGAGCTACCTGCCTGATAAAAAACTAATATATATATATAAGAAAAAATAAGTCTAAACATTGGTTTCCCATCGAGTAATCGGCACCTTCGCCTAAGTAAGCATTATTGTTCGCATAAAAAATGGGCAATGTGAAGATATCGTTAAAAAAATTAAAAAAATAAATAAATAAAAAATAATATATATATCAGGCAGTGTGAAAGCTACCTTAGGTCATGTGCTTAATTTGAGGGTGTATAAAAAATTGATCAAAGTAAGTGATAAGCGAAGATACCATTGTTTCTTACAAGCTAGTACCGAAATGCTAAGTTAGTCATCACAAACATAAGTGCTGTAGATCTATAGATGAACCCTAAGAAAGTTTCTAATAGTTATGACTGCAAAATTTACTTCTGAAACTCAATACTTAGTTAGTGATACTGGCTAGCTTCTTTCAACCTTAAGCCTAGATTTAATTTTGTAAAAGAGAATTTTAGTAATGCATGGTTTTATTTTAATTACATTGCTAAGGGACTAGCAATGATTAAGTTGGAGGGTGTGATAAGTCTATTTATTATCCCAATTTAACTATTAAAATAAATATTAATTACTTTAAATTTATTAAGAATTGATACTTTTTATTGATGTTTGCAGAAAAGGAGCCTATAGATGGAAAGAGCTCTATTTTTGGAGTCCAACAATGCAGACGACACTCAAATCAGGACTCGGTTTGCCCAAAAAGGAAGAAAGAGATGATTTCGCATGATTCCCGGTGCAAAATAAGACAGGTGATGTTGAACGGATGGTTGAGAAATTTTCTTATAATATCTGAATGATCTTGAGCGCCCGATGGACTCCAACTTTGACTAGGAGAAAACCCTAGACGAGCTCTGTAAAAGGAGGACTTCAGGCAGTAGTTGGGGGAAGTTTCTACAAAGCTCTTTTTATTCTTCTTTTATTTAGATCATTGTATTTAGGCCTAGGAGAGGAAAATTATGGAGGGGATGCTTGCAGCAGCAATGTGTGGCTAGATTCCTTCAACCTGGGATGATGATGAAGCCTACAATCAAGTTTTATCTTTCTTTTTGTTCTTAATTTCTATGCAATAGAAATTATGCTCTTCTTTATTATATCTTTTGAGTTATTTTTTTGATTGAGGTTTTGATCTGGCATGCACGGCCTGTACCCTCTATCGATGTACCGTGATCTTAGGATATGGTACGTGCCTAAGAGACAGATCGTAGTATGATAGATTAGACCCTTAACCTTGCAATTATTAGATAGTTTATACTCTAAGCGAACGTGTGATCTCCTGATACGGTCCGTACCTGACAAGAGATAAATTATTTTAATTTTAAATTTGCAAAAATTATTACTATTGCAACATAAAAAAAAAGATAAAACCTTTGCATGGTGGATTCGGATTCGTGGGTTGCTTCTCCTGCTATTTGAATTTTGTTAATTAATTAGTTATTCTCTTTTAATAACAGCTATTCTTAATATAATCCTTTATAGATAAATTTTCTTTTCTTTTCATGAAATAATTGCCCTTAATCCCCGAGGATACGATTTCGATTCACCACTAGCTATAGTAGTGAGTAGGTTTTATTTTTGACCGTCAACGACAGCGATCAGTAGATCAGCTAGGGAGCACAATATAGAGTCACGACCCATGCTGCAGGGCCTCAGGAAGCAATAAAGAGAAGCGGAGATGTTTGGATGTAGGGAAGTGCAGTAAGTTAATATTGTAATTAGTTCTTGAATGGATGAGATGGTTTAACATGTGGATGCGATGTATGTCTAACAAAATATACTAATATTTTAAAGGAAACCCACTTCTCTGTTGCCCACCTGCACAAATGAACCAATAAGGGAGCCAATGATTGGTTCCTTTAGGCCTCGCTTTATGTGAAGGGAGTTCTTCCCATTATTTTGCTGAATCTTAAAAATGAATGTAGGTTGTGTCTGAGATTAAGGAATTCAATAACATAATTTTTGATACGCTGAGGTGGATATCTCATGGATCCCAAACCCAAGTGATAAGATATGATGAATATCTTATAAATGGAGTTCAATTTCATACCCAAAAATATGATAGTACCATATATTTCAGAATAGTTGATAAACACATAAATAATTATCATTAAATCTATTTTTTAATAATTTAACGTACCTATTATTATTTAATATTTTAATATTTTATATAATATTTTAGTAAAAATTTATCAACTTAAGAATCTTGATTTTAGGAATTTAATGATGCAAACGACACTCAAATCAGATTTAAGATGAGCCAGGAATTAATTTTTCATTGATTTATCCGTTTCAGCACGTATATTAAAGCGAAGACGGCAAACCAAGTGCCGACTTCATCGTCTTCTCAGCCAATTCTTCTTCGATTCAAATTCCAACCATTTTCTCCACCAATTAAGGAATAAATTGGATAGGAAAGTTATCAAATTGAATGAATTACATTCATCTTGAACGAATTTAGATTTTATTCACGATTTATCCAGGATTTTTTCCGTGCTGTTCGTTGCTTCCGCATCCTCTGTTTTGGCAACGTTGTGTCTGGGCCGCGTCTTCACCGCATCTGGGCTTCTACAAATAGCAGCAAGAGGAAGGGGGCCTAGCGCGCTGCATCCGGGAGGATCTATCTGTTCGTATCGTGGCACGGGGTCCGTCCAAAGATCTGCTCTGTTCTAGGCCATGGAGAAATTCTATTCCAGCCATGAGGATCTACCCCGTTCCAGCCATGGAGACGCCTCGTTCCAACCATGGAGACTGATCTGTTCCAGACGTCGTTTCGTGGCTTGGAGAGACGCTATTCCGTGGCTTTGGAGGAGTTTGCTGCCTTATTTCCAACATCCGTGGAGGCTACTGTTCCCAAGAGACTCTGTTTACAGAGTCTCTGTCCATCCATGGAGGCTGATCTATTAGCGATTCGGGAGGCGCATGCAGAGGAGGAACAAAGACTTCATCCCATCTTTGGTTTAGAGAGAATTTATTGGTTTCTTATTGCCTTCTTAATGTCATGACTTTTTAATTTATATGAAATAAAGTTTCTATTCATGTTTAATTATTATTAAATTATATTTAAGTGAAAATAATTTTAGACTCATCTATACTTAAAAGGGACAGGGCCGTGATCTATAGGTACGGGCCGTGCTCTTATAAGATAGACCATATCTTAATTATTTTGCACTACTACTTATCTATTTAGTTAAATTCATAAACTTATTTCAAGATAATCGCTAGAGTCCCTGTGGAATCGATCCCTTACTCTCGCTATTCTAATAGTAAAATTAAGGTGTTTTAATCGTTGCTACGACACGCATCAAATTTTTGGCGCCGTTGCCGGGGACTTAAGTGTGTTATTTTGAAAAAAAAATTATAAAAATTAAAAAAATATAAAATAAAAAATAGATTAATTTTCTCTTAATTTTTGAATAGTTATTGTGTCTTTATTTTATTTCCTTAATTGTTAGAATTGCATATTTTTTTTTAACATTAAAAAAAACTTGAAAGAAAACCCTAAGACACCTTCCATAAACATAATTAATTTAAGAAACAAAATAAAAAAATTATAAAAATAAAAATAAAATATAAATAAATAATTATTTTATTTCTATGCTTAGATTGACTTAGGTGGATTTATTTTCTACAAAACTCAAAATTCTTCCATTGACATCTCATAATTTATTAGGAAATTAGAAACCTAATCACAAAATTTTTTTTAAAAAATAATAAATAATAATAGATTAATTTTGTTTGATAATTTCAAGAGTTGGACATCTGTTTGTTGCATAGCATTTTCATAATTAACTTTAAGGGCACAAACCCTTAATCAAGATAAGGTGGGGATTTCATAACCCTTCCGTAGCCCACAAACCACATCCTTCATTCTACATTAACCCAAACCTTTAACTCTAAAATTAATTAGACATCAGCCCCTAAGGACTTTGAGCTCAATAGGACAAGGTGGTCTTGGAAGTTAGGAGCTGTCTAGATCTAGGGTAAACCTATAGTAGAGAGTCTAATCTTTGCTAACTTGATTGCTAAGAATTATTAAACCCTAATTAAATTATTCATTCCTCTTAGTTCTAGGAATTTTTAGGGTATTTTCTTTAGAATCTCCCTTTTTTTTCTTCTATTAAAATAATAAAAAAAAAAGCTAAATTACTGTTTGCTTTAGAGTCATTGGTAGGGTGTATGCTTGGTCGCCGATCGTTGCAACCTAACCTTATACCCTTAGATCCTGAGATAGAAAGAACTATTAGAGCAAACAGACTCAGAATTATGGATCCTAATAAAATAATCAACCATAGTTAAAAGAGTATTTCACTCCTTCAAGGTATACCTACTCTCCCTGCATTCAAGTGCCTCCAGTAGAGGCTGCCCAATACGAAATTAAGTCAAGTGTAATCCAAATGTTACCATCTTTCTATGGACTTACAAATGAGGATCCCTACAAACACTTAGATGAATTCTTGGAAATTTCTCAACTGTCAAGATTCAAAATTTCTCGATGATGCACTTAGGCTTAAGTTATTCCCTTTTTCCTAAAAGATAAAGCCAAGTATTGGTTAAATTCATTAGACACTGTTATAATTTCAACTTGGGATCATCTTCAGAGAGAATTTCTTAAGAAATATTTTCCTATAGGAAAAACAAATCAAATTAGAAAAGCAATAACAATTTTTTCCCAGATAGATGGAGAAATGTTCCATGAGACATGGGAGAGATTCAAAGAACTAATTAGAAAATATCCACATCATGCTATACCCAAATGGCAACTGGTTCAGTGCTTTTATGATGGTTTATCAAAAAAACATCTGCAGATGGTTGATGCTTCATGTGGTGGGACATTTATGTTAAAAAATGAACATGAAGCTTGGCAACTCTTTGAGACATTGAGTGAGAATTCATTACATCACATGTCAGTTGCTCTTCGAGACCCTCCCGTAGAACCTAAAAGAGGTGGAATATATGAAATAAGTCATTCTACAGATATCTATACTAAGGTAGATGAATTATCCCATAAACTTGATCGGATTCTACAAGTTGGAAACATCTCTTCCCCATCTACTCAATTACATGAGGTCTGCATAATTTGTTCGAGTCCAACCCATTCTATAGGTGAATGTCCAGCTGCATACCAATTTCCTGAACTTGTTCAAGAGCAAGCCCACCAAGCCCAAACCCGATTAGCTCCTGAATAGGAAATGATCCATTTGCAAATACTTACAATCCTGGCTGGCGAAATCACCCAAATTTTTATTAAAAACCTCAACCTGTAGCCAATTCATCATCGATCAAACCTAATTATCAAGAAACCAATTTTAGAAGCATGCCATATTCACAATATCCAAACATCCCACAACCTCCACCGAATAATCAGCCTACTTTTGAAGACAAAGTGTTACAAGCATTGAAAGGGATAGAAATGAATACCTAAATCCTTCACTCCACACACAATCTATTGCAAAACTAGAAACTCAGATAGGTCAATTGGCCACAGCATTCAGTAGAAGGGAGGAGGGTAAGTTACCTAGTCAGCCTATCGATAACCCGAAAGGACAATTCATGGCTGAGGGTTCCAATAGTCCTGACAAATTTCAGAACATGCTAAATCAGTCATGACTCTCAGAAGTGGAAAAGCATTGAACCCACCTGAACCAACCCAGAAATTAGAAGTGCTAAACCAGAAAAGATAAGAAATGAAGAAGAAAAGGAATTCAATGATCAAGCAATCATACCTAAAGCCCCATTCCCTAGTTCTTTAGAATCTCCTTTGCCTTCAGATAAGAAGAATATAAAAATGAATGAGATGCTGAGTTATTTAAGCAAGTCCAAATAAACTTACCTCTTCTCGATGCTATCAAGCAAGTTCCAGCTTATGCCAAAATTTTTGAAGGATCTATGCACACAAAAACGGAAAGCCAAGACACAAATACCAAAAAGGATACATTTGACTGAGCAAGTCAGCTCAGTTGTTAGCAAATAACCCCACCCAAACTAAAAGATCCTGGTACCCCAATTATATCATGTGTCATAGGAAACTTCACAATCAAGAAAGCATTATTAGATTTGGGTGCGAGTGTAAACCTTCTCCCAAGTTCATGTATGAATTATTTGGATTTGGAGAATTGAAACCCACTATAGTAACACTACAATTGGCAGATAGATCAGTCAAAGAACCTCGTGGAATATTGGAAGATGTATTAGTAAAGGTGGATGAATTCTATTTTCCTATCGACTTCTTGTGTTAGATATGGAATCTAGCGGTAATCCTAACCAAATTCCATCATCCTTGGACGACCTTTTCTAGCTACTGCTAATGCATGCATAAATGTAGAACAGGTGTGATGGATGTATCTTTTGGAAACAAGAAGATGAGATTAAATATTTTTAATGCTTCCCAAGGACCACCTGTGTATGATTTAAATGAAGTAAACATAATAGAGGAAGTAGTAGATAAAAAATTCCAAAGTTTGTTGATTCGGATCCTTTACAAACATGTCTTACACATTTTGGAATAGATGACTTTGATATTAATGAGTATACCAAAGAGATAAACCTGTTATTAGAACACCTAAGTTTGACACCATCCCTCTTGGACTATAAAATATGAACCACTTCCAACTAAACCAACCCTTTAATACCATCCCTGGAAGAACCACCCCAACTAGAATTGAAACCTCTTCCGAATGACTTAAAATATTCATTCCTTGGACCCAATGACACCCTTCCAGTAATCATTGCATCCACCCTAACCTCTGAGCAAGAAGATAAATTGGTAGATGTACTTAAAGAACATAAAGAGGCAATTGGATGGACAATAGCTGATATTAAGGGAATTGACCCTTCCGTTTGCATGCACCACATTCATAGTGAAATTGAAGCCAAACCACATAGAGACATGCAACGAAGGCTAAATCCAAACATGAGGGATGTTGTTAAGAAAGAAGTAGTAAAATGGCTTGATGCTGGTATCATTTATCCAATTTCAGATAGCCAATGGGTCAGTCCAATCCAAGTAGTACCTAAAAAATTGGGTATTACCGTGATTAAAATGAAAAGGGTGAATCAATTCCTACTCGGACATCAACTAGTTGGAGAGTGTGTATAGATTATCGAAAATTGAATGCCGTGACTAGGAAAGACCACTTTCCTTTGCCTTTTATCGATCAAATTCTAGAACGGCTAGCGGGACAAAGTTTCTTTTGTTTCTTAGATGGATATTCAGGATACAATCAAGTCCCAGTATTTCCTAGATCAAGAAAAGACCACCTTCACTTGTCCCTTTGGAACATTTGCCTTTAGACGCATGCCGTTTGGTCTTTGTAATGCACCAGCCTTTTCAACGATGTATGTTGGCCATATTTTCTGATATGATTTATCAATTTTTGGAAGTATTTATGGATGATTTTTTAGTTTTTGGTGCGTCATTTGATAGCTGCCTCGAGAACTTGACTAAGGTACTGAAACGATGTATGGAAATGAATTTATCCTAAGTTGGGAGAAGAGCCATTTTATGGTTCGTGAGGGAATTGTGCTTGGACACATTGTTTCAGAGCGAGGTATTGAGGTTGATAAAGCCAAGGTTGAATTGATCTCAAATCTACCACCCCCAACCTCAGTTAAACAAGTACGATCTTTCCTTGGTCATGCTGGTTTTTATAGACGCTTCATCAAAGATTTCAGTAAAATTTATCGACCATTGTGTAATTTGTTGACCAAGGATAGTTCTTTTAATTTTGATAAAGATTGTCTAACAGCCTATAACATTCTTCGAACTGCTTTGACCACTGCACCAATTATCAAGCCCCCAGATTGGACCATACCTTTCGAAATCATGTGTGATGCTTCTGATTATGCTGTAGGGGCAGTTCTAGGACAGAAACTCAATCGAGAACCCATGTAATTTATTATGCTAGCAAAACTCTTTCAGATGCACAAATGAACTATACTACCACTGAAAAAGAATTACTAGCAGTTGTGTTTGCCCTAGAAAAGTTTAGATCATATCTGTTAGGGTCTAAGGTTTTAGTTTATTCAGATCATGCAGCGTTGAGGCATCTTATATCAAAAAAGGATACAAAACCCAGACTGATTAGATGGATCCTTCTACTACAAGAATTTGATCTAGAAATCTTAGATAAGAAGGGTTCTGAAAATATGGTAGCAGATCATATCTCTAGGATCTCAGTGGAATACAATAAAGAAATAATCAGAGATAAGTTCCCTGATGAGCAATTGTTTTCAATTTCCCATAGCAGTTTCCCTGGTTTGCCCACATTGTGAATTATTTGGCAACAGGAAAAGTACCTTCCCACTGGACAAAACAAGAAAAAGATAGATTTTTCTCACAAGTCAAATATTACTTTTGGGAAGACCCTGAATTATTTAAGTACTGTTCAGATCAGGTGATTAGGCGATGTGTTCCGAGAGTGAATTCAAAAGTATACTTAACTTCTGTCATTCTCTTGCCTGTGGAGGACATTTTAGTGGAAAGAAAACTGCAGCAAAGGTACTACAAAGTGGGTTTTATTGGCCAACTCTTTTTAAAGATGCACATGAATTTAGCCGTAATTGTCTCCAATGTCAACAAACAGGAAATATATCTCGAAAAGACATGATGCCCCTAAACCCTATCTTGGTTGTAGAAATTTTTGATGTATGGGGTATTGATTTTATGGGCCCATTTCCTTCCTCTTTTGGATTTGAATACATTCTAGTGGCAGTTGATTATGTGTCAAAATGGATTGAAGCCATGGCAACTCGAACCAATGACCATAAAGTTGTAATCAAGTTTATTCAGCATAATATCCTTAGTCGTTTTGGATGCCCAAGGGCTATAATTAGTGATGGGGGTACACATTTCACGAATAGACACTTCGAAGGATTAATGAACAAATATGGAATTACTCATAAGGTAGCTACACCTTATCATCCCCAAACTAGTGGCCAAGTTGAAATATCAAATAGAGAAATTAAAATATCCTTGAAAAATGGTGAGACCTGATAGGAAAGATTGGTCAGAACGTTTGGATGATGCATTATGGGCTTATCGTACTGCATTTAAAACTCCCATAGGAATGTCTCCTTACAGGCTCGTATTTGGAAAAGCCATTTACTGTAGAATTAGAACACCGTGCATTTTGGGCCATCAAGCAATTTAATTATGATATAAAAATGCAGGTGTCAATAGAAAACTCCAATTGAATGAGTTAGAAGAGCTACGAAATGATGCATATGAGAGCTCAAAAATTTATAAAGAACGAACCAAAGCATATCATGACAAATTTATTAGTAGAAAAACTTTTGAACCAAATCAAAAAGTATGGCTTTACAATTCAAGATTACATCTTTTCCCTGGAAAACTTCGTTCACGATGGAATGGACCTTTTATAGTAACTCAAGTATTTCCCCATGGAGCTGTAGAGCTTAAAGACCCCAAGCAGGAAATACATTCAAAGTAAATGGCCACGTTGAAACCATATATAGAAGAAATTAATGATGGAGAAGTTGTTGAATCAATTGATCTTGTGAACCCAACATTATCATAATAAGTAGCACAGTCTGGCTGAAGACTTTAAACTTAGCGCTCTTGGGAGGCAACCCAGTTTATTAGTTATTTTTAACTTTCTTTCTTTTAGTATGTTCTTTTAGTATGACCAGAGAAGAGCAACAGAAGCAGATTGAAAGAAGATGGCAACAATGAAATGTTCAACCTTCAAATACTCTACCAGGTAGTATCTTTCCTTGAAATTAATTTTTCTTCCATTAGGGACAATGGAAATTAAGTTGGGGGGAGGAAAAAGAATAAGTAAATCCTCGAGTAAAACTATAGTGTGTACCAAATTCTGTCTCGATTTGAAGTTAATCAAGCAGTCTATTAATATAATGGTTAGATTATTTTTGAGATACTGAGGAATAAATTATTAAGAAAACCTAATAAAAGGTAGGGTTTAGCCAGAAAAATTTTTAGAATAATTTCAGACCCTCCTGACCACTGATCTTAATAGTACAATCTACTTAATAAGGGTATGGGTGAAAATGTTATTCAAAAAAAAAAAAAAAAAAAATCTCTCTTAAAGTTAATAAATTAGGTTCTTATCATTTTCACTGAGTAACCGGGCCCCGTCACCTAAGAAAGTGATGTTGTTCGCGTAAAAAGGTGAGAATGTAAAAGAACCTAAGTAGAGTCAGTCCTACCTAAAGCCTTTTTGACTCGAGTCAGTAAGTCTGAGGGGTGTTTTACACCTAATGCCCTAAAACCAATTGGTTTGGGAGCCATTGGCCTAAAGCTCGCTACAAGGGTTAATTAGAAAGCAAGGGGTTAGGACATTGCACTGACTTTACATATAAATAAATAAAAAAACTAAAGTACAAAAGACATTACACCCAACCCAAATTAAGTTAGAAGACTTAATCAGAGAAGTGGAAAGTTGGTGAAGGAAGACTTCTATAAATTCTTATGGACTACACTTTATCACTAATTGGGTAAACTTAATAATCCAATGAAGTACCTCCCTTATGATCTAAAAAAAAAAAAAAAGAAATGTAAGATAACTATCAATTCTTGGACTAGCTTGGTACATATTTCTAAATTTCTTATTTGCTCGAGGACGAGTAAGATTCAAGTTGGGGGGAGTGATAAACGCATAAATAATTATCATTAAACCTATTTTTTAATAATTTAACGTACCTATTATTATTTAATATTTTAATATTTTATATAATATTTTAGTAAAACCTTATCAACTTAAAGAGCTCGATTTTAGGAATTTAATGACGCAAACGGCACTCAAATCGGATTTAAGATGAGCCGGAATTGATTTTTATATTATCATTTCAGCAGCATTTTAAAGCGAAGTCGGCAAACCAAGTGCCGACTTCATCGTCTTCTCAGCATATTTCTATTTT